>CABHPP010107776.1:0-23104 GCA_902168425.1 Peromyscus attwateri
CTCTGCCTCCCGAGTGCTGGGATTAAAGGCGTGCGCCACCACCGCCCGGCCTCTTTTCTAGTTTTTTGTTTTGTTTTGTTTTTCTTTACATTCCTTTTTCTTCCTTTTTATTTATTCTTTGTGACTTTCACATCACTTTTCACATCTCCATAGCATCCATTTCCCTGTTCCTTCGTAGCTGCCCTCTGCCCTTGCAACCTCCCCCTAGTTTCTGGATTTTTTAAAAAATTATTTATTTTCTACTTTACGTGCACTGGTGTTTTGCCTGCGTGCATATCTGTGTGGTGGTGTCGGGTCCCCTAGAACTGGAGTTACAGACATGTGGGTGCTGGGAATTGAACCTGGGTCCTCTGGAAGAGCAGCCAGTGCTCTTAACTGCTGAGCCATCTCTCCAGCCCTCTCTTTTCTAGTTTTTTGAGACAAAGTTTCATGGAGTTCAGGCTGGTCGCAAACTCACTCTGTAGCCCAGGCAGACTGAACTTTTGATCCTCCGATCTCTCCTGTCCTGGTGCCGGCAGGGCAGGTGTACACAACCACACCAGGTTTAAGTGGATTTCCGGGTGGACCCCCTTCATGCATGCTAAGGAACACTGCTGGATGAGCCACCCCGCCCACCCCCACCCCACCCCCCACCCGCCCACTGCCTCTCTGGCTCCATTTGTAGCACCCAGGGCGAAAGACGTGCCTTTCTTCTTTAGGGGCCCTTCAGAGGAAACCTGGTCTCTACCAAGGAGCTCCTGAAGCCTCAGCCAGGACCCCCAGTCTGTGCCACCTCCTGCTCGGTCCTTGGCTGTAATCTGGACTTTTCTCGCAGCCTCCCTTCCCCTGAGGACTGCCTCGTGTTAATTTGTTAAATCCTCGTCAAGGTCCCTGGGACCAGTGGTTTATTTTTCCGATCATGTTGGCAGAGATCACGGGGATGGAGCTTATTTGGTCAGAATGAATGCTAATTAATAAACTTTATTTATTTGGGTTGGAGCTCGCCGCAGCCCAAGGGTCAGGCACAGACGACTGTTGGAAGTGTCCACAGCACTTGAGAAAGGCAGGATGGGCGGGCTAAGTTTATTTGTGTCCCGAAGAATTCTCAGCTAATTCCCTCCAGGCTATTGAGATCCTAAATTACACGGAGTAAGAAGAACCGGCACACAGGCAGAGGGACACGGGACGTTTGGCAGCGAGCAGGGCTTTCAAATGTCTGTGGGTCACAGTCAGGCAAACAAATGGAATGTGTGCCTGTCACTGTCATTGTGATGTCCTGGGAACAGTGTCACTTAGTTTATAAGAGACTAAAAGCCGCAGCTGGCCTCCCTGTCTCAAGCTTCCGACCCAACCTCAGCAGAGCAGAGGGTGCTGATGGGGGGATCTGGGTTTTGTAAATTCTGTTTCGTGCTCCTTCGGTTTTATTGTTTGTTTGCTTGCTTGCTTGTTTTTTGTTTGTTTGTTTTGTTTTGTTTTTTGTTTTCTGGTGGGTTTTTTTTGTTTTTTGTTTTGTTTTGTTTTTTTGAGACAAGGTTTCTCTGTGTAGCTCTGGCTGTCCTGGAACTTGATCTGTGGACCAGGCTGGCCTCGAACTCACAGAGATCCTCCTGCCTCTGCCTCCTGAGTGCTGGGATTAAAGGCATGCATAGCCACCTCTAGGCTGCTCCTTTGGTTTAATTTTTGTTTGTTTGTTTTCTGTTCTGGGGGTGGAACCAGGCCCATTCATCTAAGTGCCTCTACACTGAGCCGCACCCTTAAGCCTCTTGTTTCTTCTTTAGTGTCTGATTCTCACTAACTTGCTCAGGCTGACCTTGAACTCAGTCTGTAGACCAGGCTACCTTGGAATGTGCGATCTCTCACAGTGATCTTTAAACGTGTTTAATCACATGCAGGAAGCAGAGAGTGGTCCTGGAGCCAAAGGAGACTGCACGCAAGCTCTCTTGGGATGCAGCCCACCCAGTGAGCACCAGCCGGGGAGAGAGGATGCCGGGATGAGACAGGGCATGCACACCAAGTGGGGCTCGGAGAGAACTGATTGATTTTCCAAATACCTGAAGCCAAGCTTGGAGCCCAGAGGGAATCCTGTTCTCAGGAGGCAGAGCAGGAACCTGTGACAAGCAGGTCAAACAGTGGCCCTCGCCGGACTAGAGTTGTGGCCTCAAGGGCTGTGACCTGGAGGCTGCTGCCTGGGCTCTGCAGTGCTGAGTTCCCGCATCCTTCTGCCACCGTACAGGAAGGGACCAGAGGACCAGGCTGTCACACAGAGCCCTCATTTGTTGAGCAACAGCTGTCTGTGCTCTTGCACTAAGGACACTTAGCAGCTCACACCAATTTGAGTCCTAGAGCAAGCTACTGTCCCTAAACTCCCATTATGGAGACTTCCTCCAGGGACCAGACACTGCTCAGGTCTGTCCTGGAGGCTGTGGGCATCTCTGCACTGGTTGAGATGACGGAGGCTAGAGGTTCATCACTGTGGGCTCTGAGAGCTGGGACAGTGTCACCAGGCCTGGGAGTGAGGTGGCTGTGGGAGGGGACCTTGGAGGGATGGGGCTACTGGGCCTTCCAGCGGACATGGGTCCCAACCCCAGCTACACAGCCTGGAATGAGAGAGCCTGAGAGCCTCAGTTTCCCCATGTGGGAAGCGGCTCAGCACCCCACAGCCATGCTGGACTTCGGTGGGAAGCCACTGAAATCATTTCTTGCCCAGACTGATTTTTCTGGAGTGTTCTGCCTCCAACTATCGTGTCGTGCCCCTAGGGGGTACTGGCTACAGCCCCGAGATGGGCCCTTGTGGCCCTGGGGAAGGGGCCTGGGCACTGAGTCTTGGCTATAAGTCACCACCAGCATATCTGGCCTCAAGTGCCATTGATTCTTCCCACAGCCACTCAGCGGGGAAGCCTGCAAAAACGGTTTTAATTTAAACACCCCCAGTTTCCAATTGCTCAGAAACTTCCAGAAGAACTCTCCTTTTTTGGCTGAAATGCCTCCTGCATTGGGTGTGTGCCCAAGCGGCGATGCCTGAAGGAGGGCGGAAGTCAGCTCTGGGGATGGCTCATGTTCCAGAAGCTTCCATCTCTACTTTGGGGTTCTTGTCCACCACCTGACATTCTTTCAGCACCCGGCCTTAGTTATTTTGGTTTAGGATTTCTCTCCCGTCCAGGGGTGAGGGGGTGGGGTGGGGACGGGAACATTCCCAGGCACCAGGCACACTCATCCATCTTAGCCTTTCCTCATAAGATCGGACAGGAGTGTGGAGTGACAAGGAAGCGGGGGAGGGGAGCAGGTGACAAGGCCAGCCTGCATCAGCCATGCTGCACTCCTGCTCCGTCGCCTCCCCTCACAGTCGGCTCACGGTTGCAAAGTATTTCCCAAAGAGGGAAAACTGCATACAAACTCCTGCTGTCACTCAGCCCTGTGCATTTTGGAGCAGAGGATGCCTGGACACGGTGTGTGTGTGTGTGTGTGTGTGTGTGTGTGTGTGTGTGTGTGTGTGACTGGCCTGTTGCTGGAGTACACTGACTAGCCTCCCTAACTTACTGGTAGTCCCAGGAGCACCCCTGGTAAAACCCGTCTGCAGGGCTGGGCTGTAGCTTGGTGGGGTCCTTGCTGGTGGAGCATGAGACCCTGGCTCCATCCCCAGCACTGAAAGTGGGATCAGGAGATGGGCGCAGTGGTATGCAGGTCTCTAATCCCAACACTCAGGAGTCAGAGGTCTCAGGATCTCCGTGAGTTCAAGGCCAGCTTGGGCTACACAGAGAGTTCCAAGGCAGCTAGGGCTACACAGAGAAACCCTGTCTCAAAAACAAAATTACATTTTTCTTTATGTTGTGAGTGTGTGCACAGTTGTAGGGGGATGCATGTGCCCCAGTGCTCCTGTGGAGGTCGGACATTTTTCACGGGAGTCAGTTCTCGCCTCCTACCATGTGGTTCTGGGGGTTGAACTCAAGACAGATTTGTGTGCAGGTGCCCTGGCCACTGAGGTATCCTGCTGGCCCCTCTTCATTTCCCTCTCCCTCACCTAACACACTCGTGAGCCCTTGCACTCTCTTGTGAGCCCTTGCACTCTCCATCTCTTCTGCAGTTCTAGGGACAAAGCCCAGGGCCTCCCCTCTGCCAGGCAAGTGCCCTGCCCCCAAGCCACAAGGCTTTCTTTGAGTATCAGAACCAGGGAGGAATGTGTCACTAAAGAAACAAAATACAAAGTGTGGATTAGAATCCCAAAGACCATTAGAGAGCAGGCTCTAATGGCCGAACAGCAGCCGCCAAGGCCTCCCCAGCAGCACTGGGGGAAGCGTCCAGGACAGACCTGTGAGGGTACTTGGCCACACCCAACACTTGCTCACTGGCCACAACTCCCACCTCTAGGAATCTGTAGCAAATGTGCGCAGCAAAAACACATGCTCCTGTTTCATGAGGGATTCGTTGTAATATTCTTTTAGCTTCAAAAAACTGGAAACACACCAAGTGTCCATCATGAGGACCCGTGAACAAACCATAGCACAGCTGCCTAAGGAGTAAGTACTGTGCCCTGTGAAGAGGAGCAAGAGGTTCCCTTTACCAGCTGAATAAATGAGCCCCAGGAAGGCTTGTTACAGGAGTGCAGGGACGGGGAGCATGGACAGTGCAAACGACACTTTCCCTAGATGAGAAAGAAAATACTACACACATTGTATTGTACTGAGAAAAAAAAAAAAAAGGACAGTACTGGAGGGATGGAGCAAAAACTAATTAAAAGGCTAGAAAGATGACTCACTGGTTAAGAGCAATGGCTGCTCTTCCAGAGGACCCGGGTTCAATTCCCAGCCCCAACATGGCAGCTTACAACTGTGTAACTCCAGTTCCAGGATACCCGACACCCTCACACAGACTCAGGCAAAACATCAACATACATAAAATAAATCTTTTTTTTTTTTTTTTAAAAAAAAAAAAGCTAATTAAAGAACTGGCTCCTGCAGGTAGAGGGAGGACAAAAGGGAAAAACAGCTGAGTGTGCAGACCTGAAATGGAAGGTTCCAGATTATTAGAAAATAAAACATCCCAGTCAGAGCCCCAGCGCATGTGGCATGGCAGCATGCTTGTTGGCCTCTAAGTTTGAACCATGATGATGCAGTCCTAGGAACCACGGGGCTCGGGACTGGGGAACCCGGGGCCTTTGCTCTGCTTCGCACCCTCCTGTGTCAGCTGGACATGGCACTGGCTGGGAGGTAGCTCAGTGGTAAAATGTCTGCTGTGTAAGCGTGAGGACCTGGGTTCAGGTCCCCAGCATCCATGTGAAAAGCCCAGGCACCTGTAACTGCAGAATGGGGTTGGTGGTGTAGACAGGCAGATCCTGGGGAGCTTGCTGACCACAAAGTCTGTCTCGCTCTAGTTCAGAGAGAGACACTGTCTCAAATGGATGGATGGATGGATGGATGGATGGACGGATTGATAAATGGATAGATGAGGGAGTGGATGGATGGATGGAGAGGTGGATGGATATTATGGATGGATAGACAAATGGATGAATGGATGGATGAATGAATGGATGGATGGATATATGGAGAGGCAGATGGATGGGTAGGTGGGTGGATAGATGGGTGGGTGGATGGATTGGCAGGTAGGTAGATGGATATGTAGATGGGTGGACGGATAGATATATGGATGGATAAACTAGTAGATGGGTGAGTGATAAATGGACATAGGCAAAAGGTAACAGGTTAGCTAAGAGGACATGTTCCAACCCTCAGGTCAGGCCACCTGCAGAGGTAGACACAGGAAAGCCAATGGAAGAGGAGCAGATGGCTGATACTGTGGATATCCCTGGACAGGGCCACAGGGACCCCATGTATCACAAGGGGTATTGTGGGCACAGTGCAGCCACTCTGTTGACCTCCATCTTTCCTTAGGTGACTGTCCCAGCCCGGGCCGTGGCCATGCCACCAAACGAAAGAAGAAGCAGCGACGGAATCGAACCACGTTCAACAGCAGCCAGCTTCAGGCACTGGAGAGAGTGTTCGAGCGCACCCACTACCCTGACGCCTTTGTGCGTGAGGAGCTGGCCCGGCGTGTCAACCTCAGCGAGGCACGTGTTCAGGTGAGTAGGACCCATCCAGAGGCTCCCAGAGAGCCCACATCCCTGGTGGCCACTGGTGGCCCAGGAGCAGGCACTTGCCAGGGGAGAGAGGGGTTAGCTCAGAGCACCTGGGGCCAGGAAAACGAAGCTCAGATGGAATCCTTGCTACAGCCAGTGACGTGGAAGGAGCGAGGTGTCTAATCCCGATCAGTTTCTCCCTGCAAATAGATCCACCTACAACGCAGGCTGTGTTCTGATTCAGGGAGCTGATGTTTGTGTAAAAAGTAGAGCCGGGGGCGGGAAGACGGCTCTCCAGGTAAAATGATTGCCGTGGCATGCAGACCCGAGTTCAGATCGCCAGCACCCGTGTAAAAAGCTGAGGGAGGCAGTGCACCCCTGTAATACCAGTGCTGGGGAAGTGGAGACAGGAGGATCCTGGGGGATCACTGGCAGCCAGTCTAGAACAGACGAGCTCCAGGCTCAGTGAGAGACTCTGTTCTCAATAAAAGAACAAACAAACAAATAGAAAGAAAAAGAAAATTGTGGAGCAGAATAGAGCTCCAATTGTGGTCATTGACCACTGACTGCCACACACCCATGTATGTGAGTACATACATGTACACACACATGCATACACCACATACACACAGAGATGAGAGCCTAGAGCAGTGCCAAGCACGAAGCTTTTGGCAAAGAAATTATTAACTTTTTTTTGCCAGGCAGTGGTAGCACATACCTGTAAACCCAGCACTTGGGAGGCAGAGACAGGCGGATCTCTGAGTTTGAGGCCAGCCTGATCTACAGAGCAAATTCCAGGACAACCAAGGCTACACAGAGAAACCCTGTCTCAGAAAAAAAAGGAGGAGGAGGAGGAGGAGGAGGAGGAGGAGGAGGAGGAGGAGGAGGAGAAGAAGAAGAAGAAGAAGAAGAAGAAGAAGAAGAAGAAGAAGAAGAAAGGAAGGAAGAAATTATTAACTTTTTAGACGTTCTTTGCCAGCTCTGCCCTGGATGCCCACCTCCCTTGTTATCCCGGGACCCACTGGCTCACCTATCCATTGACTTTTTTCACGGGTTCTACTCTCAGCACATTCTGCTGGCACTGTTGATCACCCCCATTCTAGAGGGAGAGTCAAAAGGTCAGAGAATGAAGCCATCAGCTCAGGCTGGGGTAGCAGTCATGTGTCCAGACCCACAAGGATGTCGGTCCCCTCAAAATCTGCCAGAACTTACTTGCCACGCCCTCCCTCTCAGGTCTGGTTCCAGAACCGCCGTGCCAAGTTTCGCCGGAATGAACGCGCCATGCTGGCCACCCGCTCTGCCTCGCTGCTCAAGTCCTACGGCCAGGAGGCCGCCATTGAGCAGCCCGTGGCCCCCCGACCTACTGCGCTGAGCTCAGATTATCTGTCTTGGCCAGCATCATCCCCCTACAGGTGAGATTGGGGAGCTCCTCTGGGCCAACAGGGGCAGCTGGAGCCCCGTGAGATCTTTGAGGCCACCTCTCTGGGGAGAGCTTGGATGGTGTATGGATGAGTGTGTATACATGACAGTGCATGTGGGTGGAAGAGCCTACATGTGAGTGCTCAAGTATGCACAGGATCATGAGTGTGTGTGTGTGTGTGTGTGTCCACACAAGTGTTGATGTGCAGTGTGTATGTACATGCATGTGGAGAGGGATGAAGCCAGGCCTGCCTGGAGGAGAGCAAAGGGTGGGCTCCAGCATGAGGTAGCTAGAAGGCTAAAGGAAGCATCTCAAGCCAGCGCCCTGTGTCCGCCCTCCAGTCCGGGAGTGCTGAGGGTAAGTTTTCCTGTCCTGTGATCCTGTTGGGGTCTAGAGTCATGTAGAGGAGTGGCTTTGCTGTTTAAGACAAACAAACAAACAAAATAAACTCCTTCCTTGGGCTGGAAAGATGGCTCAGAGGTTAAGAGCACTGGCTGCTCTCACAGAGGCCCTGGGTTCAGTTCCCAACACTCACATGGCAGCTCACAACCATCTGTAGCTCCACAGGGACAAGGCACTCATGTGGTGTGCTGACATGCATGTAGGCAAACATACACATAAATAAAAAGTAAAGTCAGTCTTTAAAAAAAAAAATGGCTCCCTCCATGATGGCCAGGTGGAAAGGAGGGGATGCTAGGGAGTTGGGCCATCATATTCCAGAGCTCTAGGAGTTCCGTCCTCTGACCTGCAAAGATGACTCTGCAGGAGCCATGAACCTCTGGGAGGGAATGTTGGGTCGGTTAGTCTGTGTGGCTCCTGGGTACCAACCTCCCTCCCTGATCCATCCTCACCCGGAAGCACTGGGCACAGAGTACTGCTACAGGACATAGCACATGTCCCGCTCTCAGGAGGGTCTCGATCCAGAGAGGAATGCCAATAAACAAAGGGCAAAGGTCTCACACTCTAGCTTAGGCCATCCTCCTGCCTCAGCATCCCAGATGTTGGGATTATAGTGATGTGAGCCACTCCATCGGGCTGGAGAGGTGCCTTTGAACCAGTGCTACCTCTAGATGCTTGTCTCCTCCCCCTGGCCAGGGCCACCCTGAGCCATCAAGGGAAGTAGGCCTAGCCAGATGCACCAATGGGGTCCTCTGTTTCCTGTCTCCCCAGCTCTGTGCCTCCCTATAGCCCTGGAGGTTCAAGTCCTGCGACCCCGGGGGTCAACATGGCCAACAGCATTGCCAGCCTGCGCCTCAAGGCCAAAGAGTTCAGCCTCCACCACAGCCAGGTGCCCACAGTGAACTGACAGTGTGCGCTGGGCCCAGCCTCCTCCTGACCCAATGACAGACGGCAGCAATGGAAGTGGCCTTGTCTGTCCCTGTGCCCAGAGGGACTGGGCAGCCTCTCCTGTGCCTTCTCTTCATCCCAGCTTCCTGAGTTCCAGAGGCCTGCTGGGTACTGGAAGTGCCTATGGTGGCTGAGATTGTGGCCTGAGGTCCCTGGAGCGGCCTGGCCAGAAGGTGGAACAGGAGTCCGCCAAGGAACTCACTTATGTATTAAAACCAAAAAGCTTTTGTCTTTAAGGAATAAAACCATTTTTCTTAAGCTCCACGAGACTTCAGAAGGGCACGCCGGGTGCTCCCAGAGGGTGCCAGCACCTGGCTAGCTGGGTCACAGCCCTCCCGGTGGATAGCAGTTTGAAGGAGGCACCGGGCCTGGACTGGCTGATACGGCAGCTTCAGTGAGGCTCACTGCCAGCTCACCTGTACAGTTCTTCAGGGGTGGTGCTGTCACCGCATGGGGTCCCCAGAAGGGAGAGGGGGCAGAAGGCAGAACCTGCTCCAGGTTCACTTCCCATTCTGAGGCCCATGGGGACACCTGGAGGCTCTGGAGGCGTCTTGCTGGGTGATTGGCCAGGGCACGTCTCTTTCACTTCATGAGGTGTGGAGGATGGGTGGCCACTGCAGAGTGTAGGGACTGGTGCTGGGGGTGGATTCTTCTACTGAGCATGCACAAGTGTGGCATCTGGTCATTTGACCGTGGAGGGTGCCCTGGCTTCCTTTCCAGTTGCTGGGACAAATACACTGGCAAAAAGCAACTTAAGGGAGAAAGGATTTACATTAGCTCGTAACTCCAGGTGATGTCCACCATTGTGAAGAAGTTGAGGGGTCAGGACCTTGAAGCAGCTGGTCACACCCATAGTCAAGAGCAGGGAGAATGAATGCATATATATGCTCAGATCCCTCTTTACGCTTCCACAGTCAAGGAGCCCCAGGCTTGGGGAATGATGCTGCCCACAGTGGATGGGTCTTCCCACACGGTTTAATGTAATCAAGACGGCCTGCTACAGACATGTCCATAGCCAACTTTCTCCAGACAACCCCTCATAGGTGATTCCAGATTGTGTTGAGATCACAAAACTAATCATTACAAGGCTGGAGAGATGGCTCAGTGGTTAAGAGCACTGGCTGCTTTTCCAGAGGACCTGAGTTCAGTTCCCAAACACACAGTAAACTGCTCACCACCTTCTATAACTCCAGCTCCAGGAGATCCAGTGCCCTCTTCTGGCTTCTGTGGGCAACTATCCTCATTTGGCACACACACACAGATATACATCCTTACACATTAAAAAAAAAAAAAATTGAACCTTAAAAAAAAATATCATAGGAGGGCCCAGCCCTGAGGTCCTAGACAGACTCCCAGCACAGTGCTGACAGCTGAGGCCGTTAGAAAGCCTACCCATTCCTCCCATCCACAGGCAGAAGTGGGGTGACAGGCCATGTGCCACCAGCCAGTGTCATCACTGAGGGGGGACAGAGGGTCCCCAGCCCCAGCGAGAGTACAGCCTTGCAGCCAACAGGTATCTCAGGACAGCCCCTAAAAGCAGGACAGCCCCAATCCACCATGATGACCTGCCCCAGGAGTGCAGATGAGATGGACCCCTCAGGATGGTGGCATATCCTATCTAGACGTGGTTAGACTTCCCCATATCTGCCCCTCTAGCTCATATTCCATGAAGTGTGGCACTTTAGACAGCCTAAAATAAGCTGTTCTTATACACAGGACATACTGTAGCTCAGGATGACCTTGAACTCCTTATCTGCCTGACTCCACTTCCTGAGTGATGGACATGGACCATCACACTCAGATGAGCATCATTTTAGTTTTTGTTTTGTTTCTTTTGTTTGTGTGTGTGTGTGTGTGTGTGTGTGTGTGTGTGTGTGTGTATGCCACATGTGAGTGCATTGCCCAAAGAGGCCAGAAGAGGGCATCAGATCACCTGGCATTGGAGTTATATGCAGTGAACTTCCTAGATATGGATGCTAGGAACCAAACTCCCATCCTCTGGAAGAGCAGCAAGCACTCTTAACCACCGAGCCATCTCTTCAGCCCCTAGGCATCAGTGTTTCTTTAGAAGGTACTGGAAGGTTGGGAGTGTAGCTCTGTTGGTAGAATGCTTGCCTAGCATGCACAAAGCCCTAGATTCTGTTCCCACCACCACCTAAAAGTAGACATGGTATGGTGCACTCCCATAATGCCAGCAGTTGAGAAAGGCTGAAGGATCAGAAGTTCAAAGTTATCCCTGGCTACAGTGAGTTTGAGGCCAGCCTGGGCTATGAAATGCCGTCTGAAGGTTGGGGCAGCAGTTCTGGGTGAAGTGAGGGTTCAGATTCCACTCTCTCAGTTAGGTCCCTTAACTTTCTTCCTCTCCTTCCCACTGGAACCCCAGCAGAGACCTTGTGGGTTCAGCATGGTCTTTGGATGTGCAGCACTCGTGGGAAGTGCCGGGACTTACTTCCTTGGCAACAGGGACCTTGGTCATGTGGGCTTGTTCGGGGCTGAAGGCAGAGAAATGGGCATTCTAGTGCTGTCTAGCAACCCATCTGAAGGCAAGGACCCAGCCAAAGCCAGAGGAGGCCTGTGCTCTGGGCTGGGGCACGGGCAGCTATGCTCTCCTGTTTTGTGTTTTGAAACAGGGTGTTAATGGAGTTCCAGGCTGGCACTGAACTCCTGATTCTCCAGGCTCTGCCTCCCAGGTACGGAGATTACAGGCATGTGCCGCCATGACAGGTTTATGTGGTTCTGGGGGGTAAAACTCGGGTTTTCTGCATGCCGAGCTATGTTCTGGATTCGTGTCTGCTCTGGGTGTGCACTCCCTGGGCCTCTGTCTGTTACTCATTCACTGAGTCTATGACACACTCAACATGGGCTCTAGCTTTTGGGGTCTGGAGCAAGGGTTTAGGGCAGAGAGCAGGCCACAGGGGTAGTACTCATCACAAGGAATAGACTACATGAGTAAATACACCTAAGGCTATGACAGAGTGTCTCAGGGGCCCAGAGAGCACAACAGAGGCCTTGGGTCAGGTCAGAGGCTTCTCTTGGGCCAGGGGACCATTTCCATAGGTGAGCTTCCCGGAAAAAGGAAACGAACTGTCTGGAGGGGCCCTTCCAGGGCAGGGGGATGCGGGAAGGAGGAATATGCCCTCTGGCCTTAGTGTGGAGGAGGGACTGTGGCTTGAGAGTAGAGCCAGAGGTGCCCTGTCAGAAACTGAGGCAGGTGTCCAGGCAGGAGGGTCAGCAGCTTGGACAATATGGAGACAGTGTGGGCGAATGTGGAAGACATCATAGAAGCAGGACGGGCCTGAGTTGATGACTAGAAGGTGGCTGAGGAACAGAAGGAGGCTTGGATACACAAGAGTGCCCAAGAGAAGAGACCTGGATGTAGGATCTGCCTCATGGAAGTTTCTAGAAGTTGGCTGTGCCTAAGCAGGGTCTTCAGTACACAGTGTTTGTTCCTTCCTTTACCTGAGGAATTGTATCAGCAACAGTCCAACTCACAGGATGAAGTGTGGCCTAAAGCAATACCTTTTTTTTTTTTTTCTCATGTAACTGGAAGTGGATGTGGGAACAGGCCTTCCCAGGTACCAGGCCAGGGACCCAGAGTCCAGTGGAGACCCATCTATCTTTCTATGCAAATTTTTTAAAATCTATTTTTATTTATATGGATGTGTATATGCCTGCTTGTCTGTGTGTGTGTGTGTGTGTGTGTGTGTGTGTGCGCGCGCGCGCGCGCGCGCGCGCGCGCTGTGGAGCTGCAGGTGCCTATGGAGGCCAGAAGAGGGCGTCAGATCCCCTAGAATTGGAGTTATAGGCCCTTGTGAGCTACCTGATGTGGGCCCTGGGAACTGAACCTGGGTCCTCTGCAAGAGCAGCAAATATCCTTAACATTGGGCTATCTCTCCACCCGACCCGGCCCCCAACCCTGCCAACTTTCTACTTTATAGTCCCTAGAGGCAAAATACCACAGAGAACTGAAGGCTGGCTGACTGCTGTCAACTCGGGGTCCCACTGAGTGGGGGCCTGGAAGGTGGGCCCCGGAAATGGCAGCTTTGGAAAATGCTGGAGGCCATGTTCCCACGGATGACCATGAGGATGTCCATGTCACTTCCACTCTGGCACTCTAGAAAAAATAAACCAACTTAATAGTTTGCACATGCTGCTCTGGAAGCCAAGGGAGGGCTTGCAGCCCGCCCTCTCTGCAAAGCAGAGACTGTTAAACCCTGCCGTCCCGGCTGTGCCTGGCTGCAGATCTGTGTGGGGGCAGCTTCCTGGGCATCCGTCCCAGGCTGTCCTCTTTCTATAAAGCCAAGGCACCTGAAGCCCCAGCCCAGCCCAGCCCAGCCCAGGAGGACTTGGACCCCATTCTCCCCTGGCTTTGCCTATTTAACCAAAGGAAGAGGGCATCATGTCTGCTTTTATTTCTTACAACGGGGGTGGGGTGGGGTGGGGGGGTGGAGGGGGTGGGGAGTGGCGGTGGGGATATAAATATATATACCAGCAAAAGAGCAGTTTGTGGCTGAGGGCCTTGAATAAGGCCCTTCATGTCTCATCACACCTGGTGTATGTGGCGCTGGGGTGGAATCTAGGACTTAGTTCCTGCTAGCTAGGCAAGCCCTCTCCCAACGGAGCCACATGTCCAGCAGTTCTTACTGTGGAGGAGCAGAGTGAGGAGCAGACAATGAAGAAGTCAAAATGCCCCCTCTGAGACTGGAGAGATGGTGCGGCAATGCTGCTCTTGCAGAGGACCTGAGTTCAGTTCCAGCACCCAGCTCCAGCTAGGGGATCTGATGCGTTCAAACGCAGATGCACGCACGCAATTTTGTTTGTTGTTGTTAAGACTGGGTTTCTGTGTAGCCCTGGCTGTCCTGGGACTCACTCTGTAACCCAGGCTGGCCTCAAACTCAGGGATCCACCTGCTTCTGCCTCCCTAGTGCTAGCTAGGATTAAAGGGGTGAGCCACCACTCCTGGCTAGATATACATGTTAAAAATAATAACAAATCTTTAGGGACTGGAGAGAGGGCTTAGCACTCAAGAGCAATTGCTGCTCTTCCAGAGGACCTGAGTTCAGTACCCAGTGTCTACACGGTGGCTCCCAACCATCTGTGACTCCAGTCCCGGGTCAAAAGGAGAGGTCATTCTGTTGCTCTCTTCTGGCCTCTGTGGGCAGTGCACACACATGATGCACAGACACATGTGCAGGCAAACACACATAAAATAAAATAAATAAATCTTGAAAAAATATTCCTGCCAGGCATGGTCATCCACACTTTTAATCCAAGCACTTGGGAGGCAGAGGCAAGCAGATCTCTGTGAGTTTGAGGCTAGCCTGGTCTACAGAGTGAGTTTCAGGCCAACTAGACTTTATAGAGAGACCCTGTCTTGAGTGTGTGGGGGGAGCAGGGAGGAAAGGAAGGATGAGGATACTCTGATGGGGCAAGGGAATGAGCTCTCTTGTCCAGAGAGCTTGGCTCATCATGTCTGGTTCAGGGGTGGTGGATGTTTTGTGAAGAGAAAGAAGGGAGGAGGAGGAGGAGGAAGAAGAGTAGGGAGGTGGGGGTGGATCTGGGAAGAGTTAGGGGGAGATAAATATGATCAAAACACATTAAAATTTTCAATAGGTTAATAAAGTAGCGTGTTTAAAAAAACAAACAAACAGCCAAGTTCTAGACTCTCAACAAAAAATAAAAATAAAAAAATAAAAGACAGAATGGCTGGGCAGCGGTGGCGCACACCGTTAATCCCAGCTCTTGGGAGGCAGAGGCAGGAGAATCTTTGTGAGTTCGAGGACAGCCTGGGCTACAGAGTGAGTTCCTGGACAGCCAGAGCTACACAGAGAAACCCTGTCTGGAAAAACAAACAAACAAACAAACAAACAAACAAACAACAGCAACAAAAACCCAGAATGATTCCATGCTTTGAGTGTTTGGTAAACAGAGGAACTGCCCTGCTTTGCTTTCTCCTGCAGAAAACTCCACGCATAAACACCATGACCCAAAGTGATGTGGGGAGAAAGGGCTTTATTTCACCTTACAGCTTACAGTCCATCAGGAAGGGAAGTCATGGGGCTGGAGAGATGGCTCAGAGGTTAAGAGCACTGGCTGTTCTTCCAGAAGTCCTGAGTTCGATTCCCAGCAACCACATGGTGGCTCACAACCATTTGTAATGGGATCTGGTGCCCTCTTCTGGCATGCAGGCAGAACACTGTACACATAATAAATAAATAAATCTTTAGGTAACTCAAGGCAGGAACCTGGAGCCAGGAACTGAAGCAGAGGGAAGCAGAGGCCATGAGGAACTCGGCTTATTGGCTAGCTCCCCATGGCTTGCTCAGCTTGTGTTCTTATAGAGCCCAGTACCACTTGCCCAGAGGGTAGCACCGTCCACAGTGGGCTGGGCCCTCCAACTTCAAGCACCAATGAAGAAAACTGACCACAGGCCAACCTGATGGAGGCATTTTTTTCAACTGACACCGTCTCTTCCCAGATGACTCCCTACTTTTAGTCACGTTGACAAAAACAACTATCTCACAGAGACTCCTTATTTTCTGCATCCAAACTTTGCAAAGTGAAGTTGGTCAAATACGTGGCTGGTGCCAATGTGAAGAGGAGCTACCAACATTGTGTGCCTGACCACGGCAGCATCTCCTGGGAGAATGGAAATATTGCCAAAGGGAGCGTGTGCTTTAAGGAGAGGACAGAGGATCCTGAAGCCTGGGCCACTGTCTTACACAACATGTGTCTGTTATATTTCAGATATGTGCTTAAAATTTGCAATAATTAAAAAAAGAAGAAAAAGGAAAGTAAAAAACCACGTAATTGGTGCTTTCTTCTGGAAGACAGGACATTGGATGGTCTCCCTCCTGTCCTTATACCCTTGTAAATTTCCCTGAGGCAAAGATGAACAAAACTTTAAAAATGTGTCCTATCCAAATTAATGCCGTCCTCATAGAGAGTGCTTGTAGATACCTCAAGCCTCACAAATAGACTCTAAAAACCTGGACATGGTGACTCTTGTCTGCATTAGAAATAATCTCAGTATAGCACAAAGGAACACACACAAATAAAACCAAAGTATCTCAGCCAAGCAATTCATTTTGCAAAAAGGATGAGCTACAACCCGAACTAGACTACACAACCTGGCTAACATGGCTTCCTTTATCTCCGATGAAGGCAGTGGCTGCATCTCATCCCATTGGCGGGAGCACAACCTGATGTGATTGGCTCATCTCTGTGAAGAGACTGGGGAAGAGAAGGTTCAGGAATATGAGTCTTTGCTTCGCTAACTACCTTTGCTTAAAAAAAAATAATCTGGAACTAGAGAGATAGCTCAGTGGTTAAGTGGCTGCCCTCGCAAAGGACCTAGGTTTGGTGCTCAGCACCCACGTAGTGACTTACAACCACCTGAAACTACAGTCCCAGGGGATCTGATGCCCTTTTTCGACATCCGAGGTCACCAGACAAACCCCCAGCACACATACATTCATATAGGCAAAACACTCGTAACACACAGAATAAAATAAACCAAAACCAACCAAACAAAAAACACCTCTTGCTGTGGGATGTTCTGTATGGCAAATGTGTTGCTAATAAAGCACTGATTGGCCAGTGGCTAGGCAGGAAGTAGGCGGGACTAACAGAGAGAATTAAAAGAGCAGGAAGGCAGAAGGAGTCACTGACTGCCTGCCAGCCAGCAACCGCCAGGACAAGCAGCATGTAAAGATGCCGGTAAGCCACGAGCCATGTGGCAAGGTATAGATTTATGGAACTGGATAACTTAAGATAAAAGGACAGTTAGCAAGAAGCCTGCCATGGCCATACAGTTTATAAGCAATAGAAGTCTCTGTGTTTCCTTGGTTGGGTCTGAGCGGCTGTGGGACTGGCAGGTGAAAGAGATTTATCCTGACTGTAGGCCAGGCAGGAAAACTCTAGCTACAACCTCTCATGCTTGTAATCTCCAGGTTTAGGAGACTGAGGCAAGTGGATTGCCTAAATCTGGAGGCAAGCTTGGGCTAAAATATTATACTATTCAGTTGTTTCTTTGTTTGCTGCAGGGGCTCACTGCATAGACTGGGTTAGCCTCAAACTGCCTGTCTCAGCCTCCTGAGCGCTGGGATTAAAGGTGTGTGCCACCATGTCTGACTGTTTGATTTTGAGGCCAGCCTGGCCTATATTGAGTTCTAGGCTTGCATAGACAATACGGTGAGTTACAGGCTACCCTGAGCTATAAGATGAGACCAAAAGGAAATATATGTGAGCTGATGCGGTGGCGCCAGCCTGTGATTCCAGTAGGGATTGATGTGTGAAGATACCTGGGTAGCACATGCAGTGCACCCTGGGAAATAATTACCCAACAACCAGGGCTGACGGAATGAATGGCAGGGTGATACTAAACTTAATGTCACTGCCACAGGTTTGCAGGCAAATTCATGGCCAGCCTCGTCTACAGGGTGGGAGCCACAGATTGCAAGGGCCAGCAAGATAACTCAGCAGGTAAAGGCACTTCTTGCCTAAGGATCTCAGTTCGATCCCTGGGCCCAGAAGACAGAACTGACTCTCGACCCTCCACATGTGTACCCTGACATATGTACCCACAGAGAATACATACATGCAGACAGACTTTTTTTTTTTTTTTTTTTTAAAGATTACGGTGTGGTTACTGCCCCTTGGGTATATATGAACTCCACCTTGGCTCTGGTCTCCTCCTGCTCACTCAGAGGTTAGGGCATGTCCCCACTGAGTACCAACTAGGGACATCCAGCTTCCCAGGCTCCTAGTCCTTGGCCAGCTCCTATGTCTGGTACTCTAGGGCTCCAGGCCGCTGCTCAGTCGCCTCCACCCCAGCACCCCATGAATCCAGCCACACCGTTTCCAGTATCTGACCCCAGGGTGAGGAGGGACTGGTCCCGTCTGGTTGGAGTTTGGGGAAATGGATGTCTTCAGACAAGAGACCAGGCCAGGAAGAGAAACCGGGAGTTGCTGGTGTGGTGCCAGGGCTGGAGGGGTCTGCAGGCACTGTGTGCCACCTCTGGCTGGCTCAGCAGGTGGTACTGGCTAAGCTGCCCCCCGGGCGGTGCACCTGCTCTTACCTTGGGCTGTGGATAACCCTGCCGCCTGTCTTGAGCCCAGATTTGCAGCCAGGAGACAACTTCCTTCGTTCCCCACCATGAGGGCTGTAACAGCCCTGTCTCCGCTCCTGCCAGTTACCCAGTGGCAGCCTGCTGGAGCCACTGTCCCCATCTCTCTTACTCTTTTTTTTTAAATTTTAATTTAACTTTATTTTATGTGCATTGGTATGAGGGTGTTGGATCCCCTGGAACTGGAGTTATGAGCTGCCATGTGTGTGCTGGGAATTCAACTACGGTCCTCTAGAAGAGCAGCAAGTGCTCTGAACCGCTGAGCCATCTCTCCAGCCCCTCTCTCTTACTCTGGAGCACGGCTGTCCACTATCCAAGCCACTTGGGGAGTGAGGGTCATATAATGGCCCGCTGGGGCTACTTGCCGAGGTACCCACCTGACCCTGGCTACCTTAGTGGGCCTCTTGCCCCGGTGTCCCTCTAAGCCCAGCTTCACACCACGGCACACTGGTGCTGACTTCTTCCCACCTTCACAGTTGGTTTTCTTTTGTTTTTGAGCTAAGGTCTTACTTTGTAGACCAGGCTGGCCTCCAACTCAGAGATCCACTTGCCTCTGTCTCCTGTGTGCTGGGATCAAAGGTGTGCACTGCCACACCCAGCCCAGTTGGATTTCTTTAAATTTCCTGGCCAATGTCCGCATGACTCACCTCCCCATTGGACCTCAGCGTCACTAGCTCAGCAGGGATCAGAGGGCCCCCCCCCCCCAGCAGCACACCCAGCCCTACCCCAAGTGGGGCTGTCACTGTCCCCTCCTGTGCTGCCTTTCCCACCGCCGGCCATGCTAGGGGACAGGACTGAGGAAGTACTGCAGGAGTGGACAACTGAGCGGACCCTCAGGGCCTCTGAGGGGGCCGGCTCCATCACCCAGGCCCCTCAGAGGGTCCGCTCCATCACCCAGGTCCCCTCAGAGGGCCGACTTCCATCACTCAGGCCCCCTCAGAGGGCTGACTCCCTCACCCAGACCCCCTCAGAGGTGCAGCTCCATCACCCAGGCCCCCTTAGAGGGGCGGCTTCATCACCCAGGTCCCAGATCATGCAGTCGTCTTGTGTGATACACGTTCCTGCACCAGACAACTGACAGGTTCTTACTAGAACACCTGGCCCTCACAAGCCCTTCTTCAAGAGGGAAAACACGAAACGGACAGATGTTCATCTGCCCTGCCTAGGCCTCTGGCCCCCATCCCTCCTGGGCCCTACTGTGCGGAGTTCTCTCCTGTCCTAGCCCAGGAATTCAGAGCAAGTCATCTCTTGGACCCTTGAGTCCTTCAGCTAAATGCTGAAATGGATCTGGAGAGATGGCTTAGTGGTTAAGAGCACTAGCTGTTCTTCAGAGAACCCATGTTCAATTCCCAGCACCCACATAGTGGCTCATAACTGTAACTCCAGTTCCAGGGCAAAACACCCATATACATAAAATGAAAAGGCAGAAATGAAGTCTTTGGCCATACCGCCTGCTAAAATGCAGAAATTCCTCCTTCTTAAAATTACTTTAAGTATTAATTGGGGCAGTGAGGGGGGACGACAGATGAAGGTACCTCCAGCCTAATGCTCAGCAGCTGGCACTCAAAACGCCGGTCTATGGTTTTTGTTTTCCTCCGATGAGCGAGCGTTCCAACAGCGAAGGTTTCATCTCACCACCAGAGGGCAGTGCTATCCACTCATCGTGCACTGCGGCTCTGTAGGGCGGAAGCTTAGGCTGGCTGGGCTTTCTGGTAAAGCCTCATGGGGCAGATCTCAACATAGAGGGGCATAGGCCCTGCTGGGGCAGCCCCGAGCTTCCAGATGGTCACTCCTGTGTCTCCACTCGTAGAGCAAAAACACAGCATCCTCCCTGGTGACAGAGCTGCAGGGAAGGCCGCCCGGCAGGTCAGGATTTGGACATCTCTAGATCCCAAGCCAAACACCACCTTACTGGGGATCCCCTTGCTGAAGAAGGGGTCTTCCCTGGAGCAGCCTGATGGTGTGTGATTTCCACAAACAGGTGGCCTGTGCTGGCTTGGCCCCAGGAACAAACCCACTGTGGAGGTGCAGATCTATAATCCCAG
This sequence comes from Peromyscus attwateri, assembly GCA_902168425.1. Classification (NCBI taxonomy): domain Eukaryota; kingdom Metazoa; phylum Chordata; class Mammalia; order Rodentia; family Cricetidae; genus Peromyscus; species Peromyscus attwateri. Next base: position 19,990 of record CABHPP010107776.1, read on the forward strand.
CACTTAGGAGGTACAGGCAGGCTGTTAGTTCAAGGTTGTCCTCGGCTACATAGAAAATTTGAGGCCAACTTGGGCTAAGTGAGACTCAGTCTCAAGAAAGCAAAACATACAAACACCAAAACCCCAAAAATTCCCAGCAGGCACCAGGCCAGCTGGGACATTGGAAATAGGAAGACGGGGCATTCACAGGTCACACATTGCTGTTTAATGACTAAGCCTGAACAGGTCTTAGGAGGACTCTGGAGCATCACCACACACATGAGGTTTTCCACAGGGATGGACATTTGGCATCTTCAAACCTCACAGATGCTGAAGAAGCCCAAATCCCTTCAGTGGTTGGTCAGACAAAGCCCATCCCTGACGGAAGGCCTTTTGGAGAAGCTAAGGCCTTGACCAGGCAGGCAGAGCTTACCGTGAGCACTCACCATTCCTAAGCCTGCCCTACCTAAGCACTCGGAACAAAGGACAGGGAGGTGTCCGCAGGGCACAGGGACGTGCAGACCTGCCCACGGCTGAAAAACAGCAAGTCCCCAAGCTCCACAGCCTGAGAGGGAGCAGGTTATTGCTTGGCCTCTTGTGAGGACTCCCTGGGACACACACCAGCCAGGTCTCTCCGTGGGCTGGCCCAGAACTGTGGGTAGGTTTGAGAAGCCTTCACTTTTAGCCCTGGATGGAATGATGGCGATGTTGGAGGATCCTCTGCCCTTTCAATTGTTTGTTTGTTTGTTTGGTTGGTTTTTTTGAGACAGGAGTTTCTCTGTGTAGCAGCTCTGGCTGTCTTGGAACTTGCTCTGTAGACCAGGCTGGCCTCAAACTCACAGAGATCCACCTGCCTCTGCCTCCCAAGTGCTGGGATTAAAGGCATGCGCCACCACTTCCTGGTTGTTCTTTCAGTTTTACGGGGCAAGAGGGAGTGTGGGTGATGTTTAAGGCTTTTGTGAGGTCAAGGATGTTCTGTCAGTCTTGACAACTCATCTAAGATAAGTGGTTCTTATTGGGCACTTCATCCAGATTCCAAGAGACGAAGAAACACACGTGCACGTTGGGCCCAGGTATCCAACACACCTAGGTGGCAGGATCCCAGGACCTCAGCCCATCCCTATTCTAGAAGGGACACCAAGTCCCCAGGTTCAGCCTCTGTGGCTTCTGTCCACAATGTGGTAGTTGAAGAGGCTTTAGTCACTGGTCACAGGTGGTGGGCCGCTTCCCAGAGGATCTGGAGGGCCATGGAGACACAGGCAAACTGGGCCAGGACATAAGCTCCAGAGCGGATGCGTGGGTTCAGCTTGCCCAGGTAGGCTACCGTGTGCACCACACGGCCTGTGAGGACAACAAGGAAATGTATCCAGGCGATCAAAGGTGTGGGTCCCAGGAAGGAGTAGATGAAGCCCAGGAAGAGGAAGGGATAGATAGTCTCCATGTCGTTGCGGTGGGCCCTGGGGAGCAGAGCAGTACAATCAGTAACCTTAGTGCTGGGGCTCCCAACCCACCGGGACCTTCTGGGACTGCCAGACACTCCAGTCCCTTGCTGGCCAGTAAGCTAGATGCTGCAGGGCCAAGGGGACAGTGACTCCGAGCTTTTGCCCAGAAGGGGCTGAGGCTCAAAGCCCTGTTAATAGCACCTGACGGGGAGGCCGCCGCTGGATTAGGGCTTTCTTAACATACCACGGGGCTTGTATGGGCACAGACTTCCCACCTTCCCCATGCTGTCTGTTCTGTCCCTTAGACACCCGGCAGAAAAAGGAGGACTCAGAGGGTAGGTTGGGTGAGTGACAGGTGTTCTCTGAGGAGACCTGCCTGCCCTCTGAATGCAAGTTTGGGGCCCCATCCAGGGCTGTCTCTGTCCCTTTCCACCCCAAAAGCTGACTACGCATCATCTTTGCAGGACTAACCACAGGATTCTTCCATTCACCAGCCCAGCTAAGCACAGGACGCTGCTCAGCCTTCCCTTCCTTCAGGCGTGCTATCCCCGCACATGCGTGGCGGGAAGGCTGCTTACAAGCCAACCATAAATGATGACCAAGGAAGAAAACTCTCACTGGCTGTCAGTCAGTTTCCATGACCCCTTTTGAACTGTTGCCGCTCTCTAAAATGAACCAGGCAGTCAAGCCCCATCAATTAGGGACGGTGAACGCCCTGGAGCCATCGATGACCGCTTAGATAAACACGACCCCAGTGACTGAGCCATGACCTTCCCCAGGACAGGCCCCATCACTCAGTCTGGGGACTGTAGCTTCCAGCTGCAGTCCATCTGACCGGCAGCACCAGGCCACTGGCCGGTCCAGCCTGGCCCCAGCGCTGTGTGGTGAACCGCTTCAGAGGCCTCATCCTATTTCCCGTTGGAAAATGAGTCTTAGCAAGAGCCACCAGCTGTTACTGAAAGGCAGTAGGCAGAGCCTGGTAGAGGCTGGAATACCCAGCACCCCAATGCTGCAGGGAGACTGAGGCAGTAGTCGGGTGGAGACATGTGTTAGAGTCTAATTGAGGAGAAGCTGGCCAGGCAGAGAAGAACCTTCTTGGGAAGTACCCAGCATATGCAAAGGCCCTGTGGTCAGAACAGCAGAGTTCAAAATCGACCTGTTTGCTGGAGTGAAGTACACGAGAGGGAAGTGAGGCAGATGGGTAGGAGGGGGCCTGGTAACACAGGAGGAAATGAAATTCAGCCAAGGGCACGAAAATTCTTAAGGAGGGGACATGTAGCTTAGCAGATGGAGCGATTATCCCTAGCTCTGCTTAAAACAGGGTGGAAAAATAACTACAATCAAGAGTTCAAGGTCAGGGCTTGGAGAGATGGTTCATCAGTGAAGAACACTTGGTGCTCTTGGAGAGTACTCAGGTTCAGATCCCAGCACCCACAGAGTGGGTAACAAGCATCTCTAACTTCAGTTCCAGGGGATCTGATGCCCTCCTCCGGCCTCTGAAGGCACCAGGCATACACATGGTGCACACATATGTACATGCAAGTAAACACACATAAAATAAAAATAAATAAATCTTGGTCATACTCTACTAGTGAATGAGTTGAGGCAGTCCTGGGCTGTATATAAGACTTTCTGTCCCTCCTTCTGTTTTTCCTTCCTTTCTCTCTCTCTCTCTCTCTCTCTCTCTCTCTCTC
>CABHPP010107778.1:0-12659 GCA_902168425.1 Peromyscus attwateri
GGAGGAATAAAGAGGATATCCTTGAACTTGAAAACTTAATGAGAAGACTTCTCTTAGATATGCTGCAGGAAACTATGGATGGCATACTACATTGTGGGAGCCTATGGACAACAGCATTGTTTGGTGTGGCGAATGCTTTTCCTGATTTTCTGAAGTCAGCAAATCCATTCTTTTGCATTTGCCAAATGTTCAGTCACTAAATACACTGACCAAGCCAACTTTTCAAGTGGATGGAGATCTCAAGTTACTACTGAACATTCCACTAGGCTTTGAAGTGCTGTGGTTGAGGTTCATGACTTAGAAGAGTTCTCAAGATGTGTCTTTTGCCTGTATATTAATTTCTGACTAAAATAATTTTACAGAAGTTCTATTCATTCTGTTAAACAGTTCCAAGTTAATGGTCTTTGCCATCTCAACTGATAAAGACTGGCCAAACATGTCAGGACTGGCCTCCTCAGGCTACTGCCAACATATTCACTTGACACTAGTCTTTTGTTGATTATTTCAACCCTGTACATGCTTCTCTGAACACTTAGACCTCCTTACTGCTTGTGTGTCTAGGGCATGAATTTGTTCACAGACACTGCACCTGTTTGAAATCCAGTTTGTCATGATAACCTGACTAACTACAGCCTGCCACACTGGGTTCATGGGGTACCTGGCTCTTGGTAGCTATGGTTTCTGCATTTGCGTGTTTAATCAACCACTGGTTGAAAATACTGGAAGGAAAATGAGTTTACACTAAACATGTACCAACTTTTTTCCACTTGTCATTACTCTCTAAAAAAGCAATATACTATATATTAGTATAGAATTTACATTGTATTAGGAATTACAAATTATCCTGAGATGATTTAATGTATACAAGAGGATAAGTATGGCTTAAATGCACATTCTACATCATCTTGCCAAAGAGTATCAAGCATTGGTTTATGGTGGTACTCATGGAGACCCTGAAGCCAATCTTCCTCAGAAACTTGCTTCCCAGGTTAGCCATCAAACCTTGGGCTAGAATCTCATCCACCCCCACTTACCTAAAGCTCTCAGCTGATCTTTGTTTTCCAACTCATCTCTCAGAATTCCACAATATCCCACTAATAAGTTCCAACTTTGTCCTCTCTAAACTTTTCTTATCTTTAACCAAATCCTGTAGCCACTTTCCCTCATAAATGACTCTCCTATCACCAATTAATTATGCATATAATATGAGGATGAGGCCAGGTTCTCTGTTTTTAGACTGATTCTCACCACCTGAATCAGAAAATTTCAGAAGCTTTTCATTCCAAATCTGGCCCCAAATATTAGCATCACCTGGGAGCTTGTTATCTATGCACAATTTCAGGTCCCAGGCCAGACTGCCTGAATCAGCATCTCTGGGGTGGTGTACAGGAATGTGTGTTTAAATTAGCTCTCCAGTTGATTCTCCTGCATGTCAAAATGTAAGAAGCACTATCAATTGTGCTTTCTAAAAATGGAGATTTTTCTGGTCCTATTTTAGCAAAAGTCTGCATCAATAACAAGAATTTCAGGTGATGCTTTCCCATATGGGATATAGATGGCCCAGGCCCAACTGCCAGCTCTGCCCCAATCCATCTGTGCAATCTTGGGCAAAGATACTTAAGCTCTTTGAGTTTTGATTTTTCGTGTTTCTCAAATTAAAAATTCACTTCCTGAATTTATTGGGAGGATTAAATTAGATAATACCTGCAAACTGCTAAGTGTAATTCTCACCACAAAGTAAGCACCCAGCAAACATGTGTCTTTGTATCTCATTGCTATTTGTTGGCTGTAATGTGTTTTGTGTCATCTTTTCTCCATAGTCAAGAAAAAGAAAGTTATGTTTTGAAAGATAATTTCTGTTGAAAATACCTGAGCTCAATGGAATATCTCTAGCCAGGAGAGACAAATAAGCGATTTATTCTTTGTTAGATACAGAATTAGTTTTGAGAAAAATAGACCTTATATGTCTGAAAATTGATAAAGGAATAATGCTACATATGTTTTGCAACAATCAATCAGTATTTATATACACATATATGTATATATGTGTGTATATGTAAAACTATACATTTGTATCATATATGCTAGATACCAATTTCTTAAAATTGAAGAAATCACTCTAAAGAAACACTTTACAATCTCTTAGACTGTTGTGTGGTCTTTCCCAGAGAAATGTGAATGATGATTATTTACTCCAGATGGTTCAATTGCCAATAAAAGACCATAGTAATGATTCCACCTGAGTCTAACTTGTTTATCAAATGTGTCTAGGGTATGTCAGTATCACGGGCCAGGAGTTATTTGGGTAATTTACAGGCAAAGAATATAACCAAAGATTAAGTCACACCACCCTAGCAATCATCAACTGCTTACATATCTTTTAGGGAGAGGCAGGTCATCTGCTCCTCATGTGGGAATATCAATGAACCAAAGCTTGTGAGGGTCTCGTCTGCTCTGATTTCAAGACAACAATAGCCAGGTGGTATCCAGAGAACAGCGTTCCACAGCAGAGATCCTGTCAGCAAACATGTTAGAACCACTGAGAACAATAAGGGTGCCACCAAGGGAAAATTATATGTCAAAGCTTTGTATAGTGATGAATTTCTTTAAGATTTGAATAAAACATGAAATTAACAGCTAAGTTTGTGTCCTCCATGTGAGACAGGTCCAGAAGACATCTTCTGGCTGGGCTGCTAGCACAGGATCAGGGGGTTCCCTAGAAAATGATGCATTGAAAGTAAACATTTAGGAAGAACCTGTGTTTGAATGCTCACTTGAGAAAATTCACAGTGGAGCAGTGGAGATGTACTCATGGAATACTTATGCAAGGCGAGACTTTACTGTTCGGTTTATTTATTTGATTTTCATGATTAGCATATAAAGATGATAAGATAAAAAGGTAGATTATTGAATCTACTTTTAAAAGGCAACTACTAGTTTTAAATATTTTACATTGGATTGGATTTTTGTATATTGTATACAAATTTTATATATTGATACAAATTTGAGATTGATTTTGTTAGAAAATACTATGTATATATTTCTAATCTTGTACCTATACAGTTCATTTAACAATGTAATGCAATTTGCTAATCCTTGAAAATTATTACCAATTAATTAGGATATGAAGAAATGTAAGTTAGTAGTTAGTCATCACAATTGAACTTGTAGTCATATTAGGTATGTTTTCAAGGTCAAGCAGAGATACATTTTAGACAGACAGGTCATCTTCAGACACTTCAGAGATCTACAGAATATTTAAGATGTTTTAATAACATAGATTTTTTTCTTTTTTTTTAATGACTATGAAAAATGTCTGCTTCTGGCAGCACCAATCTACTTCAGAGAAGATGATGGGCATTGAAGAAACTCCATATGGAGTTTACTTTCATTGTGGCAAAAGTTAGCCATTGGGCAAGAAAGTGCCCTTGCATCGACTGCTGACAGTATGTTGTCCAAAATGGACAAGCAAGACACAAAACAAAGGACTACCGCCTGGTGGCAGTGGCACCTGCCTTTAAACCCAACACTCTCGAGGCAGAGCCAGGCTGATCTCTGTGAGTTCAAGGCCAGCCTGGTCAACAGAATGCGATCCAGAACAGGCACCAAAACTACACAGAGAAACCCTGTCTTGAAAACCACCACCCCACCCTACCCCCCAAAAAAAAACACAAAGAACTGCCAGTCCTTGCCAAGATAAGGTAGGAAGTCTCTTTAGAAAATCTTGCTTCACAGATGAGTCTGTCAGATATGCTAAGCCTGTAGGCCAAAGAATGGATGTCCCAACATTGCAGAGAAACCTCAGGTGACTATCTAGGCAGCTGGTTGTTTCTGTCATAACTCACAATTTTTGGTTGTTGCTTGCATGCACTTCCTGTTTTACTGGATAATATTATTTCCTTCTTGGGTCTCTAAGGGAGTTGAAGATTAGATAGTTATAGTTATAGTTTTCATTGTTAACAAATTCAGAAAAGAAAGTCACTCAGAGGTGTAAAGTGTATAAGTTGGAAAGACATCAAAAGATAGTTTTTGGTTGGTAATACAAGAAAGGATAGAAAGGGAATTAGACACATTTTGGACTCACAAAAATAGGATAGACAACGGAATATTTTTGCTAAATTTGTCAAATGCTGATGGACTAGACATTGTCAATGTATTTATTGCCTGTATATATTGTATATAGTTATTGTACTTATTGTATATAGTTTTTCGTATATTAGTTATAACTTTCTTTATTTTAGACAAAAAGGGGGAAATGTGGTGATATTTTATCTGTGTACCCCAGTAAAGCTTATCTGAGGACAGAGGAAAAAGCCAGTCACCATAGTAAACATAGAAATCAAGCAATGGTAGCACATGCCTTTAATCCTAGCGTTCAGGAGGCAGAGATCCTTCTGTATCTCTGTGAGTTCAAGGACACACTGGGAGCAAAACCAGGCATAGTGGCACATGCCTTTAATTCCAACACTAGTTAACCATAGATATCTAGAGATCTGTACAGACAGACAGGAAGTGATGTAGCTGGGCGGAAAGAGGAAGTGAGATGGCAGAACAGAAAGGCATATAGGTGTGAGTATATAGGAAATAGCTCTCTTTGGAAGCTGAGGAGTTGGTGAGGTGAGGTTGGCTGTGGCTTGTCCTATTCCTCTGATCTCTCAGTTTTAACCCAATATCTGGCTGTGGGGTTTTTTTTATTAATAAGACTGTTTAGCAATTCATCTTACATTTTACAGGTGGAACCTTACCATCTTCTCCCCACAAACATCCTTTATCTCCCTATGGCTTGGAGACATTACCCCACAAATCCCATGCTCTGGTGTCGGCTTCATCAATTTTAAGAGTACCTGAAACACATTATTAGTTCACTTAAGAGACTCAGGGTGAGCAGCAAAGTTAATTCAATACCCACTATACTCCCTATGGATTATTTCTCTCATCACATTAAGTTTCTCTGTGACTTTTCCTCTGTGGATTCTCCACTCAGCTGGTAGAAGATCTGGAATCTGGAAGTCTAAGGGAAGGTGTATGTCTAAGAACATCAGATTCCTATTTTATAACTTTAAACTGTTCATTTATTACTTTACCTTTCTAAAAATACATACTTTTTAACCTCTGGGCGCAAAATACAACTGCATTGAAATACATTACAATCTCTTAGACTGTTGTGTGGTCTTTCCTGAAGAGATTTGGAACATTGCTTAGTTACTTCAGATAAGTCACCAATGACAGACCAAACTAATGATTCTGCTTGAGTCGAGCTTGTTCAACAGACATATCTAGGATATGTCAGGATTATGATAGAATGAAATCTGATTTTTATGAAAACATTAACATTTCAGTCTTTAGCTACAAGATAACATGAAGGACATGGGGCCTGGCTAGGTACAGAAGTAAGATTCAAAGAAATTACTGCCATATGGGGAAAATTATGTTAACACATTAGACTATACAAATTGAGTACAGTAATTTTTATTTGGATATATGTAGTCTTATAAGAGGCACAAACAATAGATTATTACAACAGCATGATTTATGCACAAAGAGTTAACAGGTATTTTACAACATAGAGCAATGCAGAATAAATGAGGTAGTGATAAGTAAAATATGCTTTGGAGATAAGATTGTCTATAGTCAAATCCTCTTTTTACCACTGTCACCCTAGGCTCTTGGATATTTTCTATTATGTCAACTGCCTTAATTTCTGACCCACCCTTAAGGCTGAATTAAATATATATGTCACATTTGGACTTGTGACTTAAACACCGTTAATACTCAATAGTTTTTACAGAACAGATAGTATAGACACATACACATGCATATGTACATTACTGATTGATGCACATCTGTTGAAATGGTCCATTTTATTGTTATTTGCATTAGTAGTCTATACATTTCCTTTACCCTTCATTGGGTTCTGTGAGTAACTCACAAAAAAAAAAAAAAGAAAAAAGAAATCATGCAGATTTAAAGGATGGCAGAGGTGGTCAGGAAGAAAAGAAGGGAGAGCTAGGTCAGAGCTAAAGCCCTTCTGTAGAGTTCTGAGGGTCCAATATTACGTGGGCATACAGTGCATGGGACACACATAGATCAGCAGTAAGTGGCACAAGGGAGGCGGGCTAACAGGGCTAGAAGGTATTGAAGGATCTTCAGCATTTATAAATGCATTTTAGAGACCCACTGGCAGGGGATGGCCTGAATATAAACTGGCAAGGATACTCTTACATGATGTTTTCTAGAATTACATTAGAGGAAGTGGCCAAGAGAGATTTCTTCATCCTTCAGATGTTCCTTCCTGGTTGGCATGGAGGTTCAGAGGACAGGCTATGATTGATAAATCACTGAAGGTGGAAAGATAAAAATGTTTATTACAACAGGCTCTAGGCCCACATGCTTGATAGTCTGAAAGGAATGGCCTTGGTTTTGTTCTTCCAAACATTAAGGAGAAACTAACAAGTTATCAGTTAGGAGTGTACATGTTACCGTGACCAATGATCTGAATAAAAATGTTGCCCATATTTAGGGAGCCAGTAGGGGACTAATTGTAGAGTTTTCTTAGGGGATGAATGAAAAGTATCATATGGAATGTGTCAGTGAAATAAGCCCTAAAATCCAGAATTATCATACAAAAGACAATGGAAACATGAACATAGGTAGAACCAAGAGTGGACACAAAGGTCCAGAGGTAGAAAGAAATGGGAGTAATCAAGGAGGCAAAGGAACACTGTGACCAGAGCATGATGAGCCAGGACAGTGATGAACAACCAGAACAGAGAGGGCTGGCAGGATGAGGAGACCTTGGCTTTTCCATGGTGTAAACATACAAATAGACCAAGGGGCGGACCATGTGGGCATTTATAGCATTAGCAAGACAACTGAATGATTTTCTTGTTTGACTGCTTCTCATGGGAGAGCTGTACTTTGTGCATGGGGCTGGGACACAGTTATTATTTTGCCTTCATGATTATCAGTGCTGGGGGTATGCAAGACAGAAGAAAGTGGTAACATTCTTTCTTCCCGCACTGTTTCTAACCCAGCGTGGCATTGTATATGCATTGCTGAAGATCTTTTCTCTCTACCAGGCAGGGAGATTAACAAGCAGCACCGCAGAAATATGGGAGTCATTACTGCTGATTAAATGATAATTTTCTAGAATCACATTATGCATCAGAAAAGAAAACAAGAAGCACACTTGAATTTATGGACCCCATGGAAGCTGGAAGAGGTCGTCCCCCCCTTTACTCATCAACAGCTTCAGTGGCAAATATTTGAAAGGATTCTATGGATGCTGACATAGGCATAGATATAGAGGTTAAAAAGTGGGCACCCTGGCAAGGAAGTGTATGTCATTGTCATAAGCCTGCTGGAAGTAATGAATAATGCTTCCAAAAACAATAAAATGTATTTGCATATATAGTTAGTCTACCCTTTAAGCCAAAATGAGACCAAAAAAAAGGGAGAAACAAAATACAGTCAAGCCTGGTGGATTAAATGGGATAAAGAGAAAGTTGTCTGACATGTGGAAAACAGTGGAAAGAAGAGTTGAGGAGAGATCAGTGTGAAAGATTACCTTCAATCAATAATCCAGTATGTGATTTTGCTTCATTGAGCATAAACATTACCATAGGGGCTGGCGAGAGGGCTCAGAGGTTAGGAGCACTCATTGCTCTTTTAGAGGACCTGGGTTCAATTCCCAGGGCCCCCCATCATGGCTCACAACTGTCTATAACTCTATTCCAGATGTGATGCCTTCTGCCCTGAAGGCATCAGGCACAAACATGGTACATATATGTATATGCTAGTAAAATACTCATAAACATAAAATAACAATAAATCTTTAAGAATAATAATAAATATTCTAATAATAATAACAAATAAAGAATATTCATTAAATATTAGATTTGGTGACATAGAAAAACACATTTTTTCACAGTTCTGTGGGTTAAAAGACCAAGATCATAACCAGGTTTAATTTCTTCTGAGTGCTCTCTCATTGACTTGAAGATAGATCCCTTCTCTTATGCCTTCACATGGCTGGTCTATATTTTTCATCTATGTCTTATCCTCTCTCTAGTTTCTTATATAGACACCCATTATAGTGGATGGCATCGCACTAGTATAAAACTCAATTGATTTCAATTACCTCATTAAAGACCCTATCCCCAAATACATTTACTTCCTGAGATATTGGTGTTTAACCCTTCAAAACGTGAATTTTGAGTGAGGGACATGGTTCACCCACAACACCTAGTGGACCATGGGAGTTTCCAAGGAGGAGAGCCGTCCAGTGTGGGATAATGTCTGAATATGTTAAGTGAGTGCTCTCAACTCTGGGGATGTTACAAAGGACAATGTGAACTCAGGAGTTAAGGAAACAGGTCTAGAAGTATGAAATGTGATTCTGTATCTAGAGGAGGATGGTGGCACAAGCAAGCAGACAAGGAAGGCATTGTTGACCCAACAATAAGGAAACTGCATCTTTTCTGCAGCAAACACAGTGTGTGATTCTTACTAAATGCTGAGTGAATTTTACAGATTGATGAAGACAAACACAGGTGTCTGTCATTCAGAAAGAGAACTACCCCATATTATAAAGAGATGGATATCCATCTTTACTTTTTAAAATAGAAATATGTGCAATATCAAATCTGATACAAGTCAACTTTGTGTAAATTCTATTGACTTATCATTCTGCTCCAAAAACTTAGAGCACTGCTCATGTTCTATAAAACTTAAAGTATACTTGGGTCACTCTTCATCAATATCTCCCCATTCTTCACAAAATGACGTGTGTTCCCCATGACTCCATCTGGTCTCTCTTTCAGCCCCCTACCTCTCTAAGAAGACTCAGCCACAGTCATAGATCCAGCTGCTATGGTGGTGGCATGTCATGGAGACCTAGGTTCCCTTACCACAGACAGATCTATATTTCCAGCTACAGGGGTTGCTGTCACCCCTTACCTCTTTCTCTGGGTACTATTCTCAAGTGAGGACAGATAATAACTCAAAGTCACACCATCTCCATTGTCTGTGCCAGCTTCAGAGCTTATACCAGGAGCCAGCAAAAGCCATCCCTGGATCCACACTGAACACTCTGGATCCATGAACTTCCCTTCACACACAAGTGTTGATCTCAGCTCACTACTAGTTAACTCCCTTCCCCTGAGAAATTTGCTTCTAAGAAATCCCACTTGCAAAAACTAAGGACCCACAGGTCTCCATTCCCATCTGTGTTCTCTAAAACTTCACGTCTTTCATCCCTGATACATCTTCCATCTGGGCATCCTCAGCCACCTTAAACCCAGCATGTGGAAACTTAACTCATCTTGTCTTCTACTTCCTCAAATTTTGACCCTCCATTGGGTTCTCCCAGTGACAGAAAATGTCAACACCCTTTGAAGCCACAAACCAGTATTTTCCTTGTCAATTTCTTGGTAGCAATAAGCATTATTGTAGCTAAGAAGAACACACAGTCCCTGAAAGAAAGTTCACAATTTCTACAAATTGCAATCCAGGTATTAACTAGGACCAGTAACTTATCAGAGTCGAGGGATCTGTGTTCAAGCTCTTTTACTCATTGGCAGAACTTCCTTCCTTGAGGGCTGCAAGAATATAGATAGCTTTTGCTGGCTGTAGGCCAGAATATACTATGTGATCCTTTCTACAGGTATTTCACCACAGGTCAGCTTGCTTTCTAAATCCAGGCTGAGAAAGAGTCTTAACAAGAAAAGCAATCAAATTCTAACATCCTATTAACCTAACCAGTTTCTATCAGCTAGAAGCAAATCACAGGGACATGCACTCAAGGGGAGGGGTTTACCTAAGGGGAGTGAACAAAGGGAGGTGGGATCCTGGGAGTCACAGAGAACTCTTTCTACTAACCTTAGGCTATTTATACTAGCCCTGGTGTCTTAGTACTTTGAGGGCTACTATCACCGAATACCACAGCCTGGGTAATTTATAATAAATTTTTAAATTATAAATTTATACAACAGTGAGATTTGGAGGTGTAGGAAGACTAAAATGTTGCACCATCCAATGGTGAGATCCAGAATGAAGAGAGGGAGAGAGAGAGAAATTAGGTAGATAGTTATAGACAGACAGATAGATAGATAGATAGATAGATAGATAGATAGATAGACAGACAGATAATCTTTTTATGAGTGCTTACTTATGCCCTCCATAACAGTATTATCCCATTCCCAAAGACAGATCTTGTAATCTAAACATGTCTTGCTAGTCCACAATTTGTACATCAGAGGTCAGGTTTCCAAGATGCAAGATGTGAGTTTAGGTAACACATTCAAACTGCAGTACAACTCTGTGGCATGCTTATTAGAGGCAGGACAAAAATCTCTCTGTGATGCATATGTTTCTTGCCTTTCTGGGTTATTTGACCTGGAATTCTCAAGAAAACAAGAGATTTAAAGACCTCTTTAGTGTTGAGAGAATTTATCCTAGAGTAATTTTTCTGAGAAATAAGAGACAATGTGGGAGGAGAAAGCCCTGTTCTTTCTTACCCAGAACAAAAACACTGTGACAATATAATATAGTAGAGCGTGCACAGCACTGAAAGCCTGCTGTCCAATTATTCAGAATGCTGAGTGGGTTACAATTTTATTACCTACAATATTAAAAAGGACTTCCCAGTTCCTGCAGCTTCTTCTTATTCAGCATTGCCATACCCATAACGTTGCAGAATGGGAGACTAATAAATTCCTCCATTGCGATGTTGGTATCTGCTAGCTATCAGTCTCAGGTGTCTTTTTCCCAAACTATCTCAAAAGCATGCTGCCATCACTTTTTCTAGTGCTAAATGACAGGTACGCTATTGTTCAGAAGGACAAGACATTTTGTCCAGATATGGTGAACTCTTCTTCTTGATAACTACACGATCCTGTATATGCTCCTTGACATCCAAGGGTTTGGGCTCCCTAACCTGTACAAGGCAAATAGTAGCTGTCCCTAAGCAGCAGTGTTGAAGTGAGGCTGGAATATGCAAAGCATCTAATATAGTGCCTGCCAAGTATGTGGATGGCTTTCCATAAATGCAAGTGCCTAAAATTCATATTACTATCAATGCCAAGAATAACCATTAGTTACCAGACCACATAAGGCTGGCAAATTGTTTGGATTCTCTTCCTATTAAATACGTTTAAAAACTATGATTCAAGATCTACACTGTCTTATGAAAGGAACAAAGTTCAAACCAAAGAATTGGTAGGATATAATACTGAATTAGTAAACAACTTTTGTAAAAAGGTTTTTTTGGAAAAAAGAAATGTGTTTTAAGGGAAAAAAGATTCTCACTGTCCAGCATTGGTTTTCCCTGTCCTTCCACAGCTCATCACTGAGATCATGGTTTGGCAACTGCTGGATAAGAGGCCCAAGGTGTCCTCACACTATAGTAATAGAACTCCCTTCCTGCCCTTTTGTATCTCCATCACTAACTGAGGATTGACTTATCCTACATTAACACATGGTTTTCATTCAAATACTTGAAATCCAGCACAGCCCCAAACTCTGAAGCCATTTTGATTGATTTTCTCTGAACCAAACCGATAAAACTTCTCAGCAATTGGCCATCTTACTTTGGTGGTAGATGAGGTTCAAGGGAGCCATTATAAACTGATGAGTTTGTCTGAGCCTTGCTGGCCCCAAACCTCCCTAGCAGAGAAGTTCAACGTAGAAAGGATTGTTGCAAAACCCCACACACATTTTAAATACAGACACATTCTGCAATCTTTCTGGTAAATTACACTTGATTGGAATGAAAGATAAATGTCACAATTGAGAGCAATTTGTAAAGATGAAACTGGAAACAATTTCTTGTCTTGTGTTGTTAAAAAGAAACACAGCCTCACCAGCAGCTTTAAACAGAGAGTGGTGATCCACAGTATGCATTAGTGCATGGCCAGGCAGCTCAGCTCTGGGTGGCTACTTATTTTCATACATATGCATGCATGTGTGTATGTATGTTTATTGGCAGTGAGGACATGTTGGAATTTGAATCTACTGTTTCCATCTGCATAAGGACATTCAGAACAAAGATATGTTTTCTAGCCTTCAGTTTACTTATTAAAACCTCTTAGAAATGTAAAGCTTGCTTTATGGAGAGAGTGAGAAAAAAGAGAGAGAGAGAGAGAGAGAGAGAGAGAGAGAGAGAGAGAGAGAGATTGAGAGAGCGCTATCCTATAGAGATTTGCAGATTTGCTGGGTGACTTGGGATAATTACAGTTGTAAATGATAGCAATCTAACCCAAACTGACTTCAGGAAGGGAAAGTAGAAGCCACTCATTTCACATGACAGAGCATTCCCCACGTGTTCCCCTTTAAAGGCAGCGAGGGCCAGAGGCTCAGAAGAAAGAATTCTCCTGCCATTTCTCCAGACTGCATTGTTCTCTTTTGGCTTCAATCTTGGGCTGTCTCCAAAACACACCAGACTTGGAAACCAGAAAATGGAGACTCCATTTTATCATCCTAACAATTCCAGTCACAAATGTCTGTATTCCCCCCAGTGATCCAGTGCTCCAGACGCTCTGGTTAAGTCCCAATGTCTGACTGAGAATAAATCTCTGAAGTGTGGAAATGCGGTCAGTCTCAGTCATCAGAACTGGAAAAACTTTTAACCTTTCATATTTGAAAATAAAGTCGGCTTCTAC
>CABHPP010107779.1:0-24273 GCA_902168425.1 Peromyscus attwateri
CCCTGTTCTTGTATAATATGGATGGCTGGTGACCACTCAGAATAATGCCTTCTAATATTTCTCTCAGAAACATGTGCTAGTTTATGATTTGTTTCTGAGATTGGAGGGATATTAATCTGAGTATTCCATTGTTGCAACAGGTTTCGACCCCACAGGTTCATAGCTATGTTAGCCACATATGGCTTTAATTTACCTCTCTGTCCTTCTGGACCTATACATTCGAGCCATCTTGCACTCTGTTTTACTTGAGATAATGTCCCAATTCCTAACAGTTGAACATTTACCTCTTGAAGAGGCCAAGTTGGATGCCAAAATTCTGGTGCAATTATGGTAACGTCCGCACCTGTGTCTACCAGACCAGACAACAAAACACCATTTATTTTTATCGTTAATTTTGGTCTTTGTTCATTAATAGAAGTTTGCCAAAAAATTTTCTTTATGTTTTTTCCTGAATTTTCTATTCTCTCTGTTTCATCATCCTGACCAGCATGATTTATTCCAATAGGCATTTGGTTATTTAATTGCTCTGAGAAGGGGGTTCCTCTATGACTGCAGGAAAGGTTTGAACTGGATTTGCTGTGGGGGCCTTCATGAGGCCCCTCTGGGAGTTTCCCAAAGACTGAGGCAAAGGATTACCTTGCCTGTCCCTTGTTGATCTACATTCATTGGTCCAGTGTTTTCCCTTACCACACCTTCTGCATACTCCAGAAGGAAGGGGCATTCTGTTACCATTGTTCCTTGAAGAAACATTGTTCCTAGGAATGACCTGTTTACAGTCCCTTTTCAAATGTCCTTGTTTACCACATCCAAAACATCTAACATTCCTCAAACCTTTTGAAATTGCTTCTCCTACCCACATATCATCATGGTCATGAGCCTCAACATTAACCATATCTCTAATCCAATCTTCCAAGGGTGCAGATCTTGCCTTTAATGGCCTGATTATTCTTTTGCATGCTGCATTCACGTTCTCAAAGGCCAAAGATTCAATTAGTATCTGACTAGCTTCTGAATCGGGGACCATTCTCTTTACTGCTGAAGCCAGTCTTTGTAAAAAATCTGTGAAAGATTCTTTTGGGCCTTGTATAACCTTTGTAAATGACTCAGCTTTTTTTTCCTGGTTCCTCAACTCTGTCCCATGCATTCAAGGCTGCCATTCGACATAGAATTAAGGTTTGGACATCATATAAACATTGTGTTTGTACTGAAGCATATTGGCCTTCTCCAATAAGCGGATACTGGCAGACTTGTATTCCTTTATCCATCCATTGTTTTTCCATGTTTTTAGCCTCATCTTTAAAATACATTTGCCACTGGAGCCTTTGACTGTGCTCCAGAACACCCTGTGCCAGCTCCAGCCAGTCCTGTGGTATAATCCTATTATATGTTGACCAAGAGTTTAACATTTGCTTTACATATGGGGAATGCATGCCATACAATACTATTGCCTCCTTAAACCTTCGTAAATCCAACATTTCAATTGGAGCCCAAATATTTTGTGTAGTCATTTGATCAGGCAACTGCTGTACAGTTACC
The DNA here is from genome assembly GCA_902168425.1 of Peromyscus attwateri. Taxonomy (NCBI): domain Eukaryota; kingdom Metazoa; phylum Chordata; class Mammalia; order Rodentia; family Cricetidae; genus Peromyscus; species Peromyscus attwateri. Next base: position 1,537 of record CABHPP010107779.1, read on the forward strand.
GGATAAATTAAGGGTGACTGTGTGAAAACAGGCTTTCTTTCTGTAACCTTATGATCCAATCTTGGAACAACTTCACTGTTAATGTCTTCTGTCTGAGTTTTTACAGGTATAACAAGTTTTTCTAAAACTGTCATCCTGGCACTTAAATTGACTATCTTTTTAAATAGTAAAATGAGGTTAAGCATAGTAATAAACTGCATAATTCAATCAACATTAATCATCTCATATAGTTGTTCCATTGTCAGACTGCCTAAAATTGCAAACAAAGCCCAATTTTCTTCCAATGTACACAGAAAACCCATTTTTTTTAATGTGGAAAAATTTCTCTTTTAAATAATTTCCTTTAAAATATCTGATATGTTAATTGACTTACCAAGTCTGCGCAGAACAGTAGAAATCGGAGGGAATTTCAGAACAGCCACCTAGTGTCCGAGGTGTGAGTCCAGAGAGAGAGAGAGAGAGAGAGTAAGCTCCGACCACGTGCGTTGGCTTGTAGCACCAGCTTTAAGCTAACCGCTTGGGGTTTTGGTCAGTCCTGCCTGAGGCCAAGCCTACCTGGTCCTGGGCTAGGGAGCCGGCTGCCCAGGCGGAAACCGGACTGGCCGCCAAGCCAAGCCAAGTGGTTTTTAATGGATTCTTGTCACGTTGGGCGCCAAATATAGATGTAACCAACCGTCTTATTAAATAAGAAACACAGAGCCAATGTAAAGATAAAAGACAAGAGGTCAGAGCTAAGAGCCTTACCCGCCTGCTGCAGCTAGCCTCTTCAGCCAAGAGACCTCTCCAAAAAGTGAGCTACTTCCTATCTGTTTGTCTTTATATAGCCTTCCTGTTCCGCCGTCTCATTGGTTGTAAACCCAACCACGTGACTGCCTCATCACTGCTTGTCTGTACAGACCTCCAGACACACATTGGAGCGTGTGTCTCCAATGCGGCTGTATCCTTGAACACACAGAGATCTACCTAGCTCTGCCTACCAAGTGCTGGGATTAAAGGTGTGCGCTGTGAATGCCCAGCTTTTGCTATGGCTCTAATAGCTCTGACCCCTGGACAACTTTATTTATTAACATACAAATAAAATCACAATTCAGTACAAATAAAATACCACTATAGGTGGGTCTGGAGTGAGGCACATGGAAGGGAGCAATGAAATGAAAGCTCCTATCTTAGCTGGAAATCTTTTCCCATTAAGTAACCCTGAAAGTGCAATTAAATCTGGTGAGGTGGGTGAGGCTGTCCTCCCTACCCCGACAATAGGGAAAGGAGGAGGGGTGACACCCCAAAACTCCCAGGACCAGGTCAGTGGCTCTGGTGTCCAGAAGGAAAGAAATGGATTGTTTCCCTACTGTGTTCTGGGTTCCCTGCAAGCCTGTGGCCAAGCCTAGGTCTGCTGGAGGTCTTAGCTTGATGTTCCCATGCCACCTTGGCGCCTGGGGGCAGTCAGCTGACCAATTGTCTTTCTAGGTGGCACTTTCAACTAGGCTATTGATGGCCTGGCGGGGCACTCACTAGCCCATGGCCTTTTTCCTCATTTAAAACAGGGACCCAACAGCTTTTGGTTGCCAGCGAGTGCTAGCACTTGGCAGTTTTGTCATTTGAGTCACAGCACCAATGAAAGGGTGAACAGCGCTGGTTGTACGGTGGGCGGAAGAGTCACGAGCCATGGCTCCCAGAGTTAGAATGGGCTTTATTAGAGAGAAGAGGGGATAGGATGGGGAGGCCAGGCCTGGCAGAGAAGAAACAGAAAGAGGTGCAGAGAGAGCGTGGGGGTGCACATCCAGCTTTAAGGCTGGGACGCAGTCACCCGTTGATGATGTAATAAGGCGCCAAACAAGACCCCGAGCTGCACATGTACAGAATCCTAACACTACTGACCTCAAACGCCTTTAATCTCAGTGCTCCGGAGGCAGAAGTAGGTGAATCTCTGTGAGTTCCAGGCTAGCCAGGGCTATGTAGAGAGATCATGTCTCATACCCACCACTCCCAAAGAAAGAAGTATTACTGGGCAGGAAGGGAATATAACAAAATATAACATAGTAACAAAAGAAGCTGTTTAATTAAAATCCAAGGAGAGCAATCCTTTATTTGTCTATATCCAATAACAGCTTCAAAATATACAGTAAAAATACAGTAAAAATAAACAGTAAAATATACAGTAAAAATAAACAAGCCATAATTAAAGTTGGGTGTTTTGATGTGCCTCTCCTGGTGACTCACAGAGTAAACAACCAGGGGAAAAAAAAAAGCATGAATGCTCCAGCCTGTGATGGTAACTCAACAGGTGAAGGTGCCGGAATTCGATCCCTGAGACCCATGTGTGGAAGAAGAGTGCAAAGTCTTCCGAGTTGCCCTCTGAGTAAATAACTTTTAAAAAGTAATAATTGTTTTAAGAAAACAAAGAATACAGAAGTCTTGGTTGTAGATGTAATGGTCTTATTAAATAAGAAATACAGAGCCAAATGCAGAGTTAAAAGCCCAAGAGGTCAGAGCAGTAGCTAAGAGCTAAGACTTAAAACCGCCTTCTTACCCTTCGCTGCCGCTGCCATCCTTCCCCTGAGAAAGAGGCCTACTTCCTGTGTGTCTGTCTTTTTATTGACTTTCTGTTCTGCCTCCTTATTGGTTGTAAACCCAACCACATGACCTCCTCTTCACTGCCTGTCTATACAGACCTCTAGGTCTCTATGGTTGGTATTGAGATTAAAGGCATGTGTGTCCATGCTGGCTGTATCCTTGAACACACAGAGATCTGCCTGTCATGTGATCGGGATTAAAGGTGTGTGTCACCACCACCCGGCTTAAATGTGGTTGATATATTGTGCACCCCAATAAACTTATCTGGGGGTCAGAGAACAGAACAGCCATAATATTAAACATAGAGGTTAGGCAGTGTTAGCACATGCCTTTAATCCTAGCATTCCAGAGGCAGAGATCCATCTGGATCTCTGTGATTTCAAAGCCATACTGGAAATAGCCAGGCATGGTGACTCACGCCTTTAATCCCAGGAAGTGATGGCAGAAAGGTATATAAGGCATGAAGACCAGAAACTAGAAGCTTTTGCCTGGTTAAACTTTTAGGCTTTTGAGCAGCACAGTTCAGCTGAGATTCATTCTGGATGAGGACTCAGAGGCTTCCAGTCTGAGGAAACAGGATCAGCTGAGGAATTGGCAAGGTGAGGTGGCTGTGGCTTGTTCTGTTTCTCTGATCTTCCAGCATTCACCCCAATACCTGGCTCCAGGTTTGTTTCTATTAATAGGACTCTTTAAGATTCATGCTACTCTTGGTGGACTGACATTTTCTTCATTAATGTGGCCACTGGTAGCTGCCCATGCTTCTGCAAAGAAGACCCATATCCCTGTAAATTCACTGATTCACAAAAGCAACCAGAAGGAAGTAAACCAAAGTAGAGAGAGAGAGAGAGAATACAGAAGCCTTGAGCAGTGTGATCAGTCACTGTTATCTTCACAGAAGCCTTGAGCAGTGTATTAGCTACCTGTTATCTTCATGTGTGAATGAAAACCAGATCTTGCATCATAAAATAATTCTCCAAAAATTTCAAAGAAATGAAATCTTAGATGCATGTTCTCTGGGAACGGTTGAAGTAGATGCTGTGTGAATGTTGTGATTTAAATGAGAATGGCCCCCAAAGGCTCATATGTCTGCATGCTTAGTCCCCAGTTGGTGGACTGTGTGGAAAAGACTAGGAGGTGTGGCCTTGTTGGAGGAGGTGTGTCACTGAGGTTTTAAAAGCCAATGCCAGGCCCACTTCTTTCTCTCTTTCTGCCTGCTGCCTGCAGAGCAGGATCTAAAGCTCCCAGCTACTTCTCCAGTGCAGCGCCTCCCTTCCTGCTCCCCGGCTCCTCTCTGTGATGGTCATGATTCACCCTCTGAAACTATAAGCAACCCCCAACTAAATGCTTTCTTTTATGAGTGCTTTGGCCATGGCATCTCTTCACAGCAATGGAACAGTGACTGAGACAGAGGTGGAAGCCAGCTTCTCGGATTTCTGGCTAAGATCAAACTTAAAATGCATAAAATGCACCCCAAAAACCAAAGTGCTCAGAGGGATCTTTGTAGCACTAAGTGAGTATTTAGGTAATAGAAGACTGCACCCCAGGGAGCCCACAGAAAATAAAGCCCAAAGGAAACAGACAGATGAAAATAAAATAGAAATCAGTGGGCAGAGAAGTCAGCAGGAAGTCACTGTGGCCAAAGGCTGGCTCCCTGCAAAGATTAAACAACTGATATGTCCTGTAAAACTCATCTAGGAGAGAGAGACAAACCCACAAACGATCATATCAGGACCGGAAAGGGACATCCTCACACTAAAAAGATGTTCAACAAAATTAATTATAAAGATTTCATGCTAATGTATTTGCAAACTTAAACAGAACAACAAAATTCCTTACAAATCACAAGCAGGTAGAAGCTGAATGTCTCTGTCTGGTAAATCAAATGCAAATCTTTGTACAAAAATCAAACCTTCAAGAGGAAGTAATGTCTTTTTTTTTTTTTTAACAGAAACCGTTTCAGAGAACAGATTTTAAAGGGAATATTTCTCAATACAGTTTGAGAAACCAAACCTGGCCAGACCATTATAAAGTGAGAAAAATTACAGAACATTGCTTCTCATGAACACAAGCACAAAAATCCCAAAACTAAGAGGTCAGTTTTTTCAAGGAAAAAAAAGTACTTTATCTCTTTTAAAAAAGGATGGTGCTATCCGGATATGGTGGCGCACGCCTTTAATCCCAGCACTTGGGAGGCAGAGGCAGGTGGATCTCTGAATTTGAGGCCAGCCTGGTCTACAAAACAAGTTCCAGGGCAGCCAAGGGTACACAGAGAAACCAAAAACCAGCCAAACAAACAAACAAAGGGTGATGCTCTAGCATTTAGGAGGCTGAGACAAAAGGATTGAGAGTTCAAAGCCAGTGAGATTCTGCCTTGGTAAACCAGGAGAAGAGGGAGGAGGGGGAGCGGGGGGCGCGGGAGGGGAGATTGGGAAGAGTGATGGAGGCTGAACCTGTGCACACCTCCTACAAGATGTAGTCCAGGGTAGAGGAGTGGGAAGAGCGCGGATGTGAGGACAGCTGCGTTTCCCCCGCCCCCACGGGCATTCGCCTCCCTATGTAGAGGAAGATATGGCTGCAACTCTTGTGAAACACATCTTCAAGGTTCTTCTTGAACTTCTCTCCTATGAAGGCGTAGATGACAGGGTTCACACAGCAGTGTGTGAAGGAGATGACTTCCGTGACATGCATGGCCAGAGCCAGCCTCTGGCTCAGGGCACATCCGTCCAAGACATGCATGTCGTGCAGGGACGTGAGGAAGAGAACCACGTTGAATGGGACCCAGAAGAACAGAGAGGCAATGACGACGATGAGCACCAGCTTGACGGCCCTGGTGCTGCTGTGGTTCTGGCAGCCCCGCAGCTGGTGCAGGATCTTGGTGTAGCAGAACAGAAAGATGGCAAAGGGGAGCAGCAGGCCCAAGGCGTTCACTTCAAAGTGAGCAGAGAGCTTCCACCTCAAAGACTGATTGTCATAAAATGGGAAACATTGTAGAATACCATCGTCAGAGGCCACTTGATAAAATACCAGCAATGGAATGGTGGCCGTGATGGCAATCAGCCACACCACCAGGCTCAGGGCTGTGCCCACTCTGGCCGTCCTCACTTTGATGGCATAGACGGCATGGACAATAGCCAGGTACCTGTCCACGCTCATGAGGGTGATGAAGAACATGCTGCTGAAAAAGCCAATATAATAAAAGCCAGAGACCACTTTACACATGACAGTCCCAAACACCCACTGGTCCAGCAGGTAGTGAGTCTGAAAGGGGAACGAGAAGACAAAAAGCAGGTCAGAAACGGCCAGGTTCAGGAGGTAGATGTCTGTAATACTCCTCAGCTTCTTGCAGGCCACAAGGACCAGGATGACCAGGCTGTTTCCCAGAAGGCCCAGCACAAACAAGATGCAGTAGAAGATGGCAAGATGAACCCTGCTGCCTCCGAGGAGGAACTCTGTGTCACAGGGCATGGTGAAGACATCAGGGTAGTAGTCGGTCATGGTGACATTGGGTTCCAGGGTGTAATCCATCGCGGCAGGAAGACCTGACCAAAGAGGCATAGGAGGGATGCTGAGGAGTGCGTTCACACGCTGAAGCCCTTAACACCCCCCCTCCCCTCTCCGGGGCTCAATATCAGGGTGTTAATGGGACACACATGCTCTACCACCAAGTCGTATTCTCCCTAGACCCTGCTTCCTTTAGACAGGGCAACTTGCTGCATAACCCAGGCTGGCCTCCAGCCTCAGCCTCCCTGGTGCTGGTATTACAGATCTGTACCATGTACCACCTTGCTTGGCTCCTCCCTCCCTCCCTCCCTCCCTTCCTCCCTCCCTTCTCCATCCTCCCCCCACCCTCTCTCCCTCACTCCCTTCTCCCTTATTTTAACTAATTTATTTATTTATTTTGGTAATTTTGAGATAGAGTCTCACTATGTAGCCTTGGCTGCTCTAGAACTCACTCTGTAGACCAGGCTGACCTCAACTCACAGAGCTCCACCTGCCTCTGCTTTCCAAGTGCTGCGATTAAAGGCGTGCACCACTATGCCTGGCTTCTCTTTCATGTTATATGTCCATAAACAATATACAGGCAGGATGTGGTGATACATGTCCTTAGTCCCAGCACTTGGGAGGCAGAGGCAAGTGAATCTATGAGTTCAAGGCCAGCCTGGTCTACATAGCGAGTTCCAGGACAGCCAGGACTACATAAAGAAACCCTGTCTCAAACAAAAAAATATATATATGTATATACAAATAAAATATTTGTGTATTAATTCATAAGTTACATAAATGGTTTTATATTTCGCTTTAGATGTATCCCATGGTATCCATGAATTTAGTTCATTCTTTCATTGACCCCAGAAACAACTTAAAATGCAATAGGAAAAGTGATCCCAGCTACACTAAAAATGAAAAGCATCCAGTTTGCCAGAAGTAAACCTAATAAAGGCTACAATTCATCCCTAACCCAAACCAGGGCTGGGGAAGAGCCAGCTCTTTAAGGTGCTTGCTGGGCAAGCATGGAAACCTCAGTTCAACCAAAACTTAGCCAACAAGAGATTCTGTCTCAAGAAACCTGAGGGATGGCACCAAGGTTGACCTCTCACCAATATGGGCACACATGCATATGTATGCACATATTCAGGCACACACAAAACAAAACAATATAGAATAAAATTATAGGGCCTGGAGGTGTAGCTCACTGGCAGAACACATGCTTAACAAGCACAAGGCCCTGGGTTCCATCCCCAACACCACTACACACAAATCCGAAAACTTCACTGGAAGAAAGTGTGATTGAAAGGAAGCCTTCTTTGTAGAAGGGCTGACCCCCAGGTGTAGGGCGTTTACCCACCAACCCCACAGCTTCCCAGAGTTTTCTTGAGTGTGAGCAGCAGGAAATATTAGATAGAAAGATTTATTGCAGAGAATCTTGTGGAGATAAACAGATAGAAAATAAAGGATAGCCTCGAGAGGGCCTGGAACCTATTCCAACGGCCCCGACTGTCTCTGCCCCAGAGTTTTTATAGAGACACCAAGGGGTGGAGCAAATGACCTCCTCCCCCAGCACAGCCAAGTGCAGACCATCTCAGACACCTGCACTCAGGCCCGTGGTCCTAATCATCCTCTATGTGGACCTGCTGGGTAAAGCCACGAGGAACCCGAGAACGGGCACCCACAGGTCCCCCTTTCTTAATATATAAAAAATAACTATTAATGGCTAACAGCAATCTCCATAGCTGTTACACCTCCCAGTATGGGAGTAAAGGATGATAAAGATGGCATTTCTCTTTTGAATTAGGTCCAAGGTGACTATAACAGTCTTTAGCTGCCTCAAGCCCTTTCTAAACCAAAAACTCTTAAGGCAACTACAAACTTAAAGAATCCCTTAGCTTCATCACTACCATTAACAGGTTAACATAAATCTTGCTATACATAGTCACAATTCTCCCAATCTTAAAGCAAACTCTTAACAGAACCATTTGAATTAGCATATATGGTGCTGTATATAGTTAACAGTTTTCTCCGCTTTACAACTTTAACTCTTAATCATTTGAATTTTCTTGCTAACAGAACATAGGAAAAACTTTGATAGTATTCACATCAAACTTAAATATTTTCTTAACTCCACAAAACCAGGGTGCATTAATATCAATAGGTTAAACATAATTTCTGCAAACATAATTCAACCTCATAACTCCTCCTTTTCTTTATAATTTTTTAAAAAAGTCCCAAACCTAGTCAGAAAAAACCCAAACTATTCCATTTAAACAGTTCCATTTGTAACACAAAACCAGTTCTGTACATGATTCCATTTTTACATAAACAGTTCTATGGTGATATTTTCTTTTGTACCAAAATGTTATTTGTATGTTAATAAATAAAGTTGCCTGGGGGTCAGAGCTATTAGCAAGCCATAGGAAAACAGGGCAGTGGTGGTGTACGCTTGTGATCATAGCACTTGGTAGACAGAGCTAGGTAAGTCTCTGTGTGTTCAGGGATACAGCCAGCATTGGATACACATGCCTTTAATCTCAATACCAACCATAGAACACCTGGAGGTCTATACAGACAGGCCGTGATGAGGCAGTCCTGTGGTTGGGTTTACAACCAATGAGAAGGCAGAACAGAGACTATATAAAGACTTTAACACAGGAAGTACCGGCTCCTTCGGAGAGGTAGGACCACTGCAGGAGGAAGGGTAAGGTTTTAGCTCTAAGCTCTGACCTTTTGGCTTTCTTCTTTGCATTGGTTCTGTGTTTCTTATTTATAAGACAGTTGGTTACATCTACATTTGGCGCCAGAACGTGGGGCAGGAATTTCCACTTAAAACCTGAGAAAGCATAAAAAGAAGGAGCTAAAACAGCTTCCTAGTTGTCTTTCTCAAGTTAGCAGCAGCCTGCGGGCTTGAGCTACTGTATGGCGGGTTCCTAGCGTGCGTGTTTGACCAGCAGTATGGCGGGAATGAGGCATCTGCAAGTGGCACATTAAGCTGCATGGTGGATTTAGCCTTTGCTAGTACAAAACAAAAAAAGAGGTTTCTGGGCTGCACACTGCTTTGATAGAAGCATAGACCCACGATAGCTCCCAGAGCTGATGGTAAACTAAAGGTATCACCGCCATGTTGGGAAGCTGAGGTGGGCGGAGCCAGCAGCCACAGCACCATTTCAGTCTTAGAATGCTGCAGTTTAAAGTAACAGGTTCACAATAAGACAGATTCTGATGGAACAAGACTTTAAATGTTTTAAAATGTGTGTAAAAAATATGTAGGCTTGAAAGAGACAAAAAAGGTGATATATACAGTTATATAAAGAAATAGATAGTTTTGAAAAATAAAGTCTTTAAAGAGACAGTAAAGGTAGTATAAAATATAAGCCACATAAAGATGGATATCACACAGAGAATCTGCATTGTCTTTGGGATTCTTAACTGCAGAGAGATATTTGATTGTAAAGGAAGCTGAGTTAAACCAATATGCATATTTTAAAGATACCTTGACTTCAAAATGTGGATGTAAGGATATGTTGCTTTGGAAAGAAAGCTCTGATTTTGTTTCCACAGAAAGCCAGAGGCTATGGATTTGTTCCAGATTAAGATACATGAGGTTTGACCAGCCAAGACTACCTGAAAGGTCTCCGATGACACCATGGCTCAGATGATCCAACATCCAGAACCGTTTCAAGGCAACTGGCTCAGACGATACACTCTCACGGACTACTCCATAATTCTAAAATTTTCTTTGTGTCCCCATAAGATACAGCGCCCCCCTCCAGCAGGAAGTAGTAAGAGAAGCTATGCCCAAATTCCCAAATTATATGTAATTACTTTAAGGTTAAAACCTTCCTTTTTTGAAAAAAAAAGGGGGGGGGAAGTGCTGTGGGATGTTCTGTATGGCAAATGTGTTGCTAATAAAACACTGATTGGCCAGTGGCTAGGCAGGAAGTATAGGCGGGACTAACAGAGAGAATAAAAAGAACAGGAAGGCGGAGGGAGTCACTGCCAGCCACCGCCAGGACAAGCAGCATGTAAAGATGCCAGTAAGCCACGAGCCATGTGGAAATGGATTAATTTAAGATATAAGGACAGTTAGCAAGAAGCCTGCCACGGCCATACAGTTTGTAAGCAATGTAAGTCTCTGTGTTTACTTGGTTGGGTCTGAGTGGCTGTGGGACTGGCAGGTGAGAGAGATTTATCCTGACCGTGGGCCAGGCAGGAAAACTCTAGCTACACAGTTCCACAAAACAATTGCATTTTTAACACAGAACAATACATGAATCACCAGCATATATGCATACACATCTTGACTCTAGGTAGAAACAATAAATTTCTTCATTTAAACAGTTCCATTTTTAACCTAATTCCAGAAAACAGTTCCTAGGTCATTTCTATAAGTAAACTCAAAATTGTCCCATTGCAATGAAGTCTCTATTGTTCATTTCATTTCTTAAGTCCCCAAATTCAAATGATTAATTCTGGTACGAGCCTTCCAAATATGAAGAGATACATAACCAAAATCTTTTTGTAGTTTTATCTCATTTTAAGTTCAAAAAGTTCAAAAAAGTTAATTCTGGTATCAGGCTTTCACTTCCAAATATGAAGAGACATTTTACAACCAAAACTTTTTGCAGTTAATAATTTTAGTTCAAACAAGCGTCTCTGCAACTTTTGTTCTCACAGACAGACTTTAGGTACAGTAGTATTCCAAACTGCACCATTTTTGATGTTAGCTCAGGTTTTTCTGTGTTGCATTGATTTTCCACAGATCTCAGCTGCAGATGCCTTGTTGTGCTGGTTCTGGTGTCCGCCATTCTTAGCTTTTTAGCGGCTTCTGGAGCTTTTGAAACCATTCAGACTGCCTACTTTGCAGTCTTCTAGGACACTAACTTCTGTATCTCAGGTTCTTTCACCATATACATTAAGAATAGACTCACACTTAACATTTACATTTTACAAACTCACATATAACATTTTTTGGCCTTGCAAAGCATTTAAGACTCGCATTCAACATTTACACTCTTTTACAAACTCACATATAACGTATTAATATCTAATTGTTTAGACTCCTTAACTATAGAAGTACTTTAGCAAATATATTTCTTATTACTTCTAATATTCATTCCGTCTTATTCTTATTTAAACTTACATTTACAACTAGCATCTTTACTTCTTACAAGCTTATTACTACATGTCTTAAGACTACCTTAGATATTTCTTGCAAGCTTATATTCTTAAAGGAACTCTATAGATCTATTTTACAAACTTATATAGGGCTACCATTAGCATATATTTAACTTAGCAAACACCCAAAGATTTCTTAACACAGAGGTCTAACAAGAGAATAATTTCTACAAACTCACATATCTTATTTTCATCTTTTTCTACTTCATACTCTTAATTATTATCACTATCTCTATTAGATTCTCTTGACTAGACAGGAAGTACGTACATCATTTCTAAAGTTTAGAGTTTATAGTCCGCTTTGCTATAAAGCACTGGGATTTAGTGAGTGTTGTTATAGAATTGTGATAGTTGTTGCTAGGGGACTGTAACCTTCCCAGGACGAAGCCACACTACAAAGTTGTCAGTTCTTTCAGCCTTTCCGGACCGGCAGAGATGCACTATCAGTGGTAGACAGTTTTTAACTAGAGGCTGTCCCTTCACCCAATATTCATAGTAGTTCCCCTAAGTGCTTCAATTCAGACAAACGTTTCTATTACAGCAGTACTCTTGGTTTGTTCTACCGAAAAACTTCACTTCATGCTGAGGGTGAAATTACCATATTTATCTGCTGTAAAGCTCTTCGCCAAATACTGCACAGCTATTAGGTGATATAAAGTATTTTTCTAAAGGAGCTAGTAAAGCCAAAAGCAGCACAGCTCGGAACTCTATTTCCTCACTGTTTGCATTAACCAGTGACAAAACCTCAGAAACACTAATCTGGTTCCTTTATAGGAACGTCATTGGAGCTGACCTTCCTTACTTCCACGCTCCTTATCAGATGCTCCGGTAACCACCCAGCTTCATTCTCCTCTTGTGAAAAAACAAACATGTCCTCAACCCCATATTAACACAGGATCGGGACCCTTCCATAATCCCGAGCAGGGATCTTTCCATTTCGCATTACCCTCAGCTAAAGGACCAGGAAGATTGGAGTGAGTGAGCTCTAATATGGCCCACAAAGCATGGCAGCTTTCTTTTGTGGAATAGCATCTTGGATTTGTTGAAACATTTTGACTTGATTGTTGTTAGTTCCAATATTTTCACCAAAACTGTTACTATTCAAAGGAGTCAAGAACATAGATGTTCTTTCGTGAAACATATCCTTCATTAGCTTACTTTGAGAAAAAGCATTTTCAGGATTTAGTGTTTCACTTCATTAGCTTTAACTCCTGATGTTATTAGCAGCTGTGATATTTAGCATTGATTTCTTATAAGGAACTTTCAGGTGAAGCAACTCTTTTGTAAGACAGCTAGATTTTCTGAAGTTTGTTTCCCATCTATAAAGCAGTCATTTCTTTTTTGAATGCCTATTTCCTTGTATCCTTATTAGATTTGCAAAGGAATTACTCATTGCAGGCAGTTTGTTCAAGGCAAAGAATTTTTAATTTCACATAAGTTTCTTCATATCTTAGACAACGTTCAGTGTATAAACTGCTTTCTTAAGGATTTTAAAGTGGCTTGTTTGCTCTTATAGGTAGCTTTTTGTCATTCAACTACCGTAAAAACTTTGCACAGCTATTAGGGTAAATAAGGCATTTTACCAACAGAGCCCCAAACAGCGAAGCACCTAATTCTGTATCATTTCAATTTTTCATTGGAACTGACACTTAAACTCTTAGATGATTTTCCTCCTTATTCTTTTAAAAGCTGTATTTTAAGTTTACCATGAACGTATTTTCGAGCTGACAAAAGTGTTTCAGGGCAATGTTGCCATCTTAGCGGAAAAACTACCTTTCCCAGAATGCATTTCCCTTATATCTGTCCATAATAATAACAGTCCCTTATATCAGTCCCTTATATCATTTCCCTTATATCAGTCATTTCCCATAGTTCTTTTCGGGTCTGAGAGTCAACTGGTTCTCTTTTACCAGACTTGCTTACAAATTCTTGCCCAGGAAGTTTGAACAAAGTTTTTTGCTTTTGCAACAGGAGATTTGAACAAGCATTTTACATTTTCAGCTATGGCACATTGGGAGATTCCTATTCTCTCCTCAGCTGGCTTTAACAGGTGTCTCTCCTTCATTTGACACTGGCCCCCAAATCAGAACTGCACCTGCCTCCTTAGCGCGCATTGAGGCTGGCATTCCTGATAGCAACTTTCCTCGGGGCTTCTGTTTGTTTTAGCCAGTCAGTGAAAAACAAGGTTTTTTTTTTTTTTTTTTTTTTTTTTTTTTTTTTTGGTTTTTCGAGACAGGGTTTCTCTGTGTAGCTTTGCGCCTTTCCTGGAGCTCACTTGGTAGCCCAGGCTGGCCTTGAACTCACAGAGATCCGCCTGCCTCTGCCTCCCGAGTGCTGGGATTAAAGGCGTGCGCCACCAACGCCCAGCAAAACAAGATCATTTACAACAGCTTTTCCATAGCTCCTTCAGAGAGATTTTCTCCCACTGACTTTGTTCTCATTTTGCTTGTTCCTCCCCCCCCCTCCCCCAGATGCAGAGCTTCAGGTATCTGTCTACGGCTCTGTACCTCTGCTAGCTGCCTTTGGAGGTAGGGGCTTCCCCCACCCCCCAATCTGCCTCAAATTCTAGCAGCTTTTTCAGGTCATATATTTTTCTGGGGAGGATTATGTCCCTTCTCTGTTTCTTCAGAGTCTTTCTCCCAGACAGTTCCCAGTTTGGTCTCAGTTTATCCCCTCTACCCCAGAAACATTTCCGACACTACAGTGGCAGCTTTTTTGCTTCTGAAGGTAGGGGCTTTAGTCCGTTTCTGTTTTTCGGGGTCTGAGGTTTGTGTTCATAAATCAAGCTTAGCAAGGGATGTTTTTGCCATATCTAATCTCACATTAGGACAGGTGTTTTGCCTCGTCAGGCCTTCACCTGGCCCAGTCCCCCAGTGGGTTGCATTTGCTTGTCTGGGTGCTCAAGGACAGAGCTTATGCCAGAGGCAATCACCCCACAGGGCTACACTCCCTCCCTCACCGGGAGTCAGTTGAAACAAAGCTTTTCTCAAAGAGGTGCTTTCTCTGAAAAGAAAGCTTTACTCCTGGATAGTTCTGTTCTGCCCTGGCTGGGCTCTTTCCCCAGAAAGCATTCTGACTCAGCAGTATAACTGCTTCAGACACAGTTTAGCTTTACTATTTTCCCAGAAAGGTCCCTACTCTGATAGGTAAGCTTTTTCTCAGATTTCTTTTTGCAGCTGTGGACCTGTCAACCCGGGACTTGTAGGAAAGCGGGCAACTGTGCTGTTCCCACTGGCTTTAACTTTGTTTGTTCATTAGCAATCTTCCCCTGGGTCCTGCACCTTCCTGCCTCAGCTCTGTGCTCCAGGAAGTTTACAACTGCAGGAACCCTAGTATCCCCGAAATGCCTTTCAACTCAGAGATGCTGGCCAGTCGCCTCTGGGTTTTTGCTCAGAAGAGAGGATACAATGCTAACAGTTTGCATTGCTTCAGGGGATCTTTGCATTAGGACAATTAGGAGCACCTCTTCATTCTAAAACGCTCACTCAAACAAAACCCTTGATGCCTCAGCTGGGCTGTAACTGAAAAGCTTGGCTTTTTTGCTTTTCTCAGGTAAAGTTTCCTGCCCTTTTGGGCTCTCTGTAGCTCTTTACCCACACTCTCCCACGCATTTCTCTCAGGGTACTCTGACCCACTGTCTTTTACTAGCTTGAAGAGACAGCTTAGAAGAGGTTTTTAGGAACTTGTCCCTGCCTCCTGCATTGCAGGGAGGATTCTTAAAGCTTGAAAGAACTTGAAGAGGTTTTGCTGTCTTAAGAGGTTTGTTGTTTTCCCTTAGAATTAATCACAGGTGGTCCCCATACTAATATCTTCAGGTGATTCTAATTTGTCCTGAGAGAGTTCTGAAAAGCTTTAGTTTTTAAGTTTAAGAGCTTTTGAGAACGATTAAACCTTTTTAGAGAGATTTTTTCCCCCAAAATTTTCCAAGAAAAACTTTATAGTTTAAGAGAAATTTTTTTTTCCCCAGGAGAGAGAAAGACCTTTTCCCAAAACTTCCCAACTTTAAACTTTGACTTTTTACACCCCCATTTTTGCCTCAGGGAGAAATCACTTTCTCCTGCCGCTTGGACTTAGCATTTCAGCTGTCCCCAGGTCAAAAGCTTCCATAGGAAACTTTTTCTTCCCCATAAGCTCAGAGAAGAGCTTTACTACCCATAAAGCCCAAAGAAAGATTTTTCCCCAGTTTGTGTTCATAGCCCCCAAAGTTAGAAAATTGGAGTTTTTGTCTAGTTGCCTTACTTAAGTTTTTTTCTACACAATCTTACACTTCTAAGTTTTTCCTACACTACATTACTACCCTATACCTTATACTTATTTTTCACAGATAGAAATTGAGAAAGGGATAGAAGATAGAAAATTTTGACAGAAGAGAATTGTGCTGCAGCATCGGACATCCTTCCAGTCCGCTTTCCTTTTCTCTCGAGGAAAAAAACCCCTGCCCCTCAATATATATATATATATATATATATATATATATATATATATATATATAAAATATATATTTTTCATAACACCGGTATGCCTTTCCACTGGCAGGGCTGAAACAACACTTTCGCCAAAAATCTGTAATAACACTATTATTTTCCTTTATCTTTGGTCCCTATTACTTTGTCTTTAGTCCGTGTTCATTTGTCTTTAGTCCCCCCTTTTTCTTTTTTCTTTAGTCCCCCTTTTTTTTCTTTAGTCCTCTTTTTTTTCTTTTTTCTTTAGTCCCTGTTCAGGCGCCATTCTGTGGGGCGTTTACCCACCAACCCCACAGCTTCCCAGAGTTTTCTTGAGTGTGAGCAGCAGGAAATATTAGATAGAAAGATTTATTGCGGAGATAAACAGATAGAAAATAAAGGATAGCCTCGAGAGGGCCTGGAACCTATTCCAACGGCCCCGACTGTCTCTGCCCCAGGGTTTTTATAGAGACACCAAGGGGTGGAGCAAATGACCTCCTCCCCCAGCACAGCCAAGTGCAGACCATCTCAGACACCTGCACTCAGGCCCGTGGTCCTAATCATCCTCTATGTGGACCTGCTGGGTAAAGCCACGAGGAACCCGAGAACGGGCTCCCACACCCAGGAGATCTTGTCTTGCCTCACTTTCCACTCTTTTTGTTGTTGTTGTTGTTGTTTTTTGAGACAGCGTTTCTCTGTGTAGTTTTGGTGCCTGTCCTGGATCTCACTCTGTAGACCAGGCTGGCCTCGAACTCACAGAGATCCGCCTGGCTCTGCCTCCCGAGTCCTGGGATTAAAGGCAAGCTTTCACTTCCTCCTGTGTCCTAGAGAGAGCAAGGGGCATGCATGCTCCTCTCAGCCACCAAAACATACACCAGAGTATGGGCTCAGGCTTTGGAAACATTCAAATCTTTTAAAAATGATCTGGAAAATATTAGCCTTCTCCTGACCTCTCTCTTAGAAGGAAAAAGCACCCCTGCACTGCCTCTGTGCCCTCACCCCAGGACGGTTCACAGCAGGTACTTGAGCAGAGCCTTTGTTCTGAGGTTTCAGAGCTGCCCACATGTCTGCCATGTGTCGACTCCTCTGTCTCACTGGCTCACCTGTATGTCTTGCTTCAGCCAGCGCTGGCATTGCAGGGGTGCTGCTCCAGTGTGCCGGGGTGCTGCTGCAGTGTGCCGGGGTGCTGCAGTTTTCTAGGCTGCAGGTGCTCTTCTACTTTCAAGCTTCGGTTGATTCTACCTCAGATCCGGGGCAGAGACAAACTGAGGTCATCAAGACTCCTCAGAATGGTGATGTGGGGGTGGGGGGAGGGATCTGTCCAGAACAGATGATTAAAATAACACCTGTAAAAGTGAAAAAGCCCTAAGGCTGTTCTCTAGAATAGAGCAGGAAAAAAAAAAACCACCACTGTTAGGTCTCAAACCCTGGTACAAACCCTGGGGTGCCTATGTAACATATCAAAGCAGACCTGGGTGTTCTCCCAGCATCCCTCACTCCCTACCTGTTACAGAGTGTGGCTGGCATACCCCACCCTCTACCTTAACTCTCCAGCCCAGGGGTTGAGCTGCCCTTCCCCCAGCTACCTTCCCTATATAATCCAGCCATTTGGTTACTTGGTCTTTTTCCGTCTACTCTCTAGGCCAGTCTCTTTGCCCAGGCCACCGCTCTTAGTGGGCAGCTGCTCCCCTCCCCACCCCCACCCCGTCCCTTCCTCCCTCTCCTCACCTGGCCCAGCTCAGGGTCGTATCCACCACTCTGTCCCTTTCTCTGCTAGGTTCTCCTTTTGTCAACAACAAACTTCCTCCTCCTCCATACCTAGGAACAGCCTTGTCCTTTCCTTTTTTATTTCTTTTTTCATTCAACCACCACCACCAAAAACAAACAAAAAAGCTACCACACCATATCATTTATAATAGACTATTTAGAAAGCAGTTACAGACTTCAAATTAAAAAATACAAAAGCTTGGGCTGGAGAAATGACTCAGTGGTTAAGAGCACTGGCTGCTCTTCCAAAGGTTCTGAGTTCAATTCCCAGCACCCACATGGTGGCTCACAACCATCTGTAATGAGATTTGGTGCCCTCTTCTGGCCTGTAAGCATACATACAGGCAGAACACTGTATGCATAATAAATAAATAAATCTTTAAAAAAATTTAATGTTTAAAAAAAAATACAAAAGCTGAGACATCGCTCAATTGGTAATCCACATAAAAGGAGCAGCACGGAGCATCTGCCTGCGATCCCAGCCTGTGGAGGAGGCAGAGCTAGAGCATCCATGGAGTCCCACAGCCAGACATTCTGGCAGAAGCAGCAAGTTTTGGGTTCAAACCTGTCGTATGGTAAACATCAAGAAAAGACACAGATGACACTGGGAAAATCCTTTAGAATTTTCTGTAATGAAAATTCTCAGAATTGAAATGGAGTGGTTTATGCCAATCCTGATGAAAAATAAAGGGCTAGACATGGCTGTTGCATGAATCTTAAAGAGTCTTTATTAATAAAACAAACCCGGAGCCAAGTATTGGGGTGAACTGGAAGATCAGAGAGACAGAACAAGCCACAGCAAACCTCACCTGGCCAACTTCTCAGTTGATCTTGTTTCTTCAGACTGGAAGCCTCTGTGTCCTCATATCCGAATGGATCTCAGCTGAATTATGCTGCTAGAAGCCTGAAAGCTTAACCAGCCAAAAGCTTAACCAGCCAAATGCTTCTAGTTTCTAGTCTTCATGCCTTATATATCTTTCTGTTTTTGCCATCACTCCCTGGGATTAAAGGCTCACTTCTTGGGATTAAAGGCATGTGTCACTATGCCTGGCTGTTTCCAAAGTGGCCTTGAACTCACAGAGATCCAGAGGGATTTCTGCCTCTGGAATGCTAGGATTAAAGGTGTGAGTGCCACCATTTTCTAGCTTTTGTATCTAGTGGCTGTTCTGTCTCTGACCCCAGATAAGTTTATTAGGGTGCACAATATTTTGGGGAACACAATACCACCACATATGGCTCAACAGCTAAGAGCATAGGCTGCTCTTCCAAAGAACCTGGGTTCAATTCCCAGCACCCACATGGCAGCTCACAATTGTCTTCAATTCCAGGCCAGGAGATGTGACACCCTCTTCCGGCCTTCTCCAGCACCAGGCACGCATGTGGTGCACAGACAGACATGCACACCGAACATCCGTTCATAAAATAAATGTTTAAAACAAAACAAAACAGGGGGACCGTCTGGGAAAGATGAATGGATGAATGAGCCACGAGGCTGTGGAGGAAGTGTTCTCACTACATCTGACTATCCCAAAGCCGCTGATACAGAACTTCTGCCACAGATTGAAGAAATGGCTCAGCAGGTAAGCATGCTCTCTCTGAAGTCATGAGGACCAGGGTTTGGATCCCAGCTCCCAAGTAACAAGCTGATGTTCCTGAAAAAGCTTGTAACTCGAGCTCTAAGAGGAGCAAACACGTAGCCCTGACAGGACTGATGTCAGCCCACCACAGAGATCACAAGTCCCAGGTTCTGGAAGAGACCCTGCCTTGGAGAAGGAGGTGGAGAGTGATAGAAGTCACCTGATACACTTGTATGACCTCTACACAATCAATACTCAAACTAGCAAACACGCGTACAGACACACACAACACACACCACATACCACACACACACACACACACACACACACACACCACACCATACACCACATACCACACACATACACACACACATGCACACACCACATAGACACACATCACACACATACATACACACCACACACCACACATACACAAATAAACTATTTTTAAAAGGGATTTATTTTTATTTTTATCTATTCATACCTAAGAGTGACTACCACATATGTGTAGGTTGCACAGAAGCCAGAAAAGGGCATAGGATTTCCTGGAGCTGGAATTACAGACCCTTATGAAGTGAGTGCTGGGAACTGAACTCGGGTCCACTAAAAGAATGTTCGAAGAAGTAAAGAAAATTTTGCCTGGCTGGGGATTACAAATTGCTCCTGAAAAGATACAAAGAGGAGATTCTATTAATTATTTAGGATATAAAATAGAGCTACAAAAAATTAGACCCCAAAAGGTGCAAATTAGGAGAGATAGACTACAGACTCTTAATGACTTTCAAAGATTATTTGGAGATATTTCTCATCTACGAACTATTGTTGGGGTAAAAAATGATGAACTGAATAATTTGTTCAAAACCTTAGAAGGTGACAAGGACTTAAATAGTCCAAGAGAATTATCACCTGAAGCTGAGAAAGAATTGGCCTTGGTAGAAAAGAAAGTACATGAAGGGCACATGGATCGTATTAATCCAAAGCTGGATTGCATTTTGGTTATTTTACCTTCTAGGCATTATCCTACAGGAATATTAATGCAGAGGGAAGATATTATATTGGAATGGATAGTTTTACCAAATAAACCAAATAAAAAATTAAAAACTTATGTGGAAAAAATCTCTGACTTGATTTGGAAAGGAAAATTGAGACTTTGTCAATTAGCAGGAATAGACCCAGCAGAAATTGTCATACCTTTAACTAAGGAGGACATTGAAAAATTATGGACAGAAAGTGAATCTTGGCAAAGAGCTTGCAGTAATTTTTTGGGAGAAATTAACAGCAAATATCCCAAAAGCAATAGAATTGATCTTATAAAGAGAGCTGATTGGATCTTGCCTCGAACTGTATGGGAAAAACCCATATCTGGAGTTCGTACATTTTATACAGATGCCAACAAACAAGGAAAGGCAGGTTACAAATCAGAAAATTTAAGTAAAGTGGTTCAAAGTCCTTATAATTCAGTTCAAAAATCGGAATTGTATGCTATTCTGTTGGTATTAATGGATTTTTCAGAACCTCTCAACATAGTAACTGACTCTCGGTGTGCTAAAAGAGTGGTATTACATATTGAGACTGCAGAATTTATCCCTGATGCTTCAGAATTAACTTCACTATTTATTCAATTACAAGATACAATCAGGAAAAGGAGTCATCCTTTATATATAACTCACATCCGATCCCATACTGGTCTGCCAGGCCCTCTAGCACAAGGCAATGATGAGATTGATAAATTATTGATAGGAAATGTGCTGGAAGCCTCAGAATTTCATAAAAAACATCATGTCAATAGTAAAGGTTTAAAAAAGGATTTTTCCATAACCTGGCAACAAGCCAAAGAAATAGTAAAGAAATGTCCTACTTGTTCCTTTTACAATCAGACGCCATTACCAGCAGGATGTAACCCAAAGGGTACTCAGAGGAATGAAATCTGGCAGATGGACGTGTTTCACTTTGCAGAATTTGGAAAATTGAAATATGTACACCATACAATCGATACTTATTCAGGATTTCAATGGGCAACTGCTTTGAGTTCTGAAAAAGCTGATTCTGTAATCACTCATTTGCTAGAAGTTATGGCCATCATGGGCATACCTACACAAATAGAAACTGACAATGCTCCATCATATGTCCCTGTTAAAATGAAACAGTTTTTTGCTTATTACAATATAAAGCATATTACAGGTATACCACATAATCCTACAGGTCAAGCAGTTATAGAAAGATCAAACAGAACTCTAAAGGATATGCTAAATAAACAGAAAGGGGTAACAACCCCCCCCCAGAAATAGACTGCATAATGCTCTATTAACTTTGAATTTTCTCAATGCCAATGAGAAAGGAACAACAGCTGCAGAGAGACATTGGATAATAGAAAAAACTACAGAATTAAATCAGCCTATATACTTTAAGGATGTGCTGACCTCAGAATGGAAACCAGGGTATGTGCTACGTTGGGGACGAGGTTTTGCTTATGTTTCTATAGGAGAAGAAAAGCTGTGGACCATCAAAATTGATAAAGGTTCGATTTGAACAAGAGACCTTTTAATTAGAGGAGGTGATAGTTCATCAACCAGCATGAACATCCAATTTAAACTAACTTATACCAGTAACACATGACTTTTCATTTAATCAGATAATAACTTGCCAAAAAGGAACATCCCCAAAATTAGTCTTGGGGAAAGGTTTTTGTTTTTGTCTTTTAGGAGAATGAAGGTTAAGGAATCTGAAGAACACTGGACAAAGGAGACAACTGAAGAAAAGGGACAAATCATCTATCCCAGGAAACAGATTAAAATGGTCTATTGGTATATCATCTAAAAAATTTTATGTCTTCCTAAATGTTTGTTTCTGCTCTTCTCTAAAGATCTAACACTATTGGTCTTCTAATAGTCCCAGTTCAATTAAAATTTAAAGCTGACTTTGGAGTTGGAGAATGGCTCTCTCCTTCTTTAAACTCAAGCATGTTGTTAAAAGGAAAACGCAAACTCCCTGTATCATGCCAGAAGAAAAGAGCCATTTTCTGCTATGGGACAGGAGAAAAACCAAATTAATTAAGGGACTATTCTATTACTAATCTCAACTCTTTGATTCTATTCTGATTCTTTAAACTTTTCTTAAAGTATGAATTTTATATCAAAATTTACAAGATTAATATATATATACAGATATATATATAGATATAGATACACATTTTAAACTTTGTTAAGATATGAATGGTCATATAGAGTACTAACTAATTCTAGAAAAAAGGCTTCAATTAGCTGCATATATATGTCTTTGTGTTCGAGTCTCTTATCAGTTTTCTGCAGGAAATCACGACCAGGCCTAACATCAACTGAAGTCTCCAGGAAGAAGATGGGGCCCCACAACAACAACAATTCCACGTGAACAATAATGACATCACTAAGCTGACAAACATCATCTACAGATCAGCTTTGAACTACAAAATGCTCAGAGCAATTTTGAGAGGGCTAGCTGAGATGATCCAGTCTCAAAGACTACTTGAATAAGGACTTGAGATAAACCCTGAACTTTGGCATTATACACAGACTGGATAACGAAGGATATAGTTACCTTTCCTAGAATTTGACAATTAACCTAAAATTTTTCTTTTCAGGATAAAGATACCTTCGCCCATACCCAGCAGAAAGCAATTTTAAGAATACGATGCCCACATTCCCAAAGAGGTGGTGTGGGGCGGGTGGTTTTTT
>CABHPP010107780.1:0-11962 GCA_902168425.1 Peromyscus attwateri
CCCTTGTTGATCTACATTCATTGGTCCAGTGTTTTCCCTTACCACACCTTCTGCATACTCCAGAAGGAAGGGGCATTCTGTTACCATTGTCCCTTGAAGAAACATTGTTCCTAGCAATGACCTGTTTACAGTCCCTTTTCAAATGTCCTTGCTTTCCACATCCAAAACATCTAACATTTCTCAAACCTTTTGAAATTGCTTCTCCTACCCACATATCATCATGGTCATGAGACTCCACATTAACTGTGTCTCTAATCCAGTCTTCCAAGGGTGCAGATCTTGCCTTTAACGGCCTGATTATTCTTTTGCATGCTGCATTCGCGTTCTCAAAGGCCAAAGATTCAATTATTATCCCACTAGCTTCTGAATCAGGGACCATTCTCTTTACTGCTGAAGCCAGTCTTTGTAAAAAATCTGTGAAAGATTCTTTTGGGCCTTGTGTAACTTTTGTAAATGATTCAGCTTTTTTTCCTGGTTCCTCAACTCTGTCCCATGCATTCAAGGCTGCCGTTCGACATAGAATTAAGGTTTGGATATCATATAGACCTTGTGTGTGTACTAAAGCATATTGGCCTTCTCCAATAAGCTGATCCTGGCAGACCTGTATTCCTTTATCCCTCCATTGTTTTTCTATGTTTTTAGCTTCATCTTTATAATAAATGTGCCACTGAAATTTCTGGCTTGGCTCTAAAACAGCCTGTGCCAAGTCCCGCCAGTCCTGTGGTGTAATCCTATTATATGTTGACCAAGAGTTTAACATTTGCTTTACATATGGGGAATGCATGCCATAAGATACTATTGCCTCCTTAAACCTTCGCAAATCCATCATGTCAATTGGAGCCCAAATATTTTGTGTAGTCATTTGATCAGGCGACTGATGTACGGTTACTGGATAAATTAAGGGTGACTGTGTGAAAACAGGCTTTCTCTCTGTAACCTTATTATCCACAACTTCACTCTTAATTTCTTCTGTCTGAGTTTTTTCAGGTTTAACAAGTTTTTCTAAAACTGTCATCCTGGCCCTTAAATTGACTATCTTTTTAAATAGTAAAATGTGTATAAACATACTAACAAACTGCATAATCCGATCAATAGTAATCATCCCATACAGTTGTTCCATTGTCACACTGCCTAAAATTGCAAACAAAGCCCAATTTTCTTCCAATGCACACAGAAAACCCATTTTTTTTAATGTGGAAAAAATTTCTCTGTTAAATAGTTTCCTTTAAAATATTTGATATGTTAATTGACTTACCAAGTCTGCGCAGAACAGTAGAAATCCGAGGGAATTTCAAAACAGCCACCTAGTGTCCAAGGTGAATCGAGAAAGAGAGAGAGAGAGAGAGAGAGAGAGAGAGAGAGAGAGAGAGAAGGAAAGCGAGCAAGAGAGCAAGCAAGAAAGCGTAGCTACTAAAAGCTTAAATCCAGCCACGTGTTGCGGCTTGAGCGGAGAGGGGGAGGGAGAGAGAGAGAGAGAAGCCCTGGATAAAAGCTTAAATCCAAACACGTGTCCCCACTTGAGCGGAGTCAAGCCTGGGCTAGGCTTCCTTAAACTCCAACCACATGCGTTGACTTTACAGGCAGGGGCCCTGTTGGCAAGGCAGGCCTGAGTTGTTTGTAGCACATGCTTTTAAGCTAACCGCTTGGGGCCTGAGGCCAAACCGACCTTGGCCCCGGCTAGAGACCAGGCCATCCGGAGCCGACTGCCGAGGCGGGGAAACCGGACCAGCCGCGAACCTGCCGCAAGCCAAGCGGTTTCTTATGGATTCTTGTCATGTTGGGCGCCAAATGTAGATGTAACCAACCACCTTATTAAATAAGAAACACAGAGCCAATGTAAAGGTGAAAGCCCAAGAGGTCAGAGCTAGGAGCCTTACCCACTTTCCGCCAGCTAGACTTTCCTGCCAAGAGACCTCTCTGAAAGGGGAGCTACTTCCTGTGCGTTTGACTTATAAAGAGTTCTGGTTCTTCCTTCTCATTGGTTGTAAACCCAACTACGTGACTGCCTGTCTGTACAGACCTCCCAAGTCTTCTATGGTTGGTATTGAGATTAAGGGTGTATGTCTCCAATGCTGGCTGTATCCTTGAACACACAGAGATCTACCTAGTTCTGCTTACCAAGTGCTGGGATTAAAGGCGTGCACCACCACCGCCCTGGCTTTCGCTATGGCTTGCTAATAGCTCTGACCCCTAGGCCACTTTATTTATTAACATACAAATAAAATCACATTTCAGCACAAATAAAATACCACTATAAAAAAATTGTTTTCAGAAAATATATTTTGATCATATTTTCCCCTCCCTCAACTCCTTCCAGAACCTCTCTGCCTCCCTCCCCACCCAAAATCATCTGTGTTCATTCTCTCTGCTCCCCCCCACACACCAAATAATAAAACAAAAAACTGGAACAAATAAACAATAAACCAATAAGACAAAAATGCTGTTTTGCTTACAAGTTCTTACTTGGCATTGTTTTTATTTTTCTGCGTGTTCAACTTAATTGTTTATATTTCCTCTCACTGCTGCCCAACAGCCTTCAGGCAGACTTCAAAGAGACACTCCATGCTTGTTTTATTGCATGTGTATCCACCATAGTACTGAGCTAAATGCCTCCATCATCCTCACCTCCTCCTATCAGTTGTATTAAGCTGCGATGAGAAGCACTGAATTAAAAGGTGCTGTTAAAATGCAAATAAGATATCTGGGCTCCACAAGACATTAAGGTCTCCATTAAAACCTTGACACAGGGTAATTTATTGGTTCAGCTAAGAACCATTCAGCATGTAGTGAAGAGCTGAAACACGGGACATACACTGTAGACTCCAGAAAGCCTCAAGAGAGAGGAAAGGGTATGAGGATTGGGAATCTACACACAAATCCACTAAGCTAAGGCCTTGGCAGTGTGGGCCCTGATCTAATAGTAATTAAGGGAACTTGGGCTTAGAAGCCAATTAAACTGAATTCTAGTTCCAGTGATGCCTCTTACTGATTCTGTGGCCTTGGGAGGGTGAATTAATCCCCTGGACCACCATTTCTACTAAAGGATTGGATGGTGTGTGCAGCTTACCTTTCACTAACCCACGATCTTACACATTATGATCTTCTCCATTTGTTACTGAGATTAACAGAAAGCAAGCAAGTGCCTTGCACATCAGTATCAGGTCTTCCAATTTCCTGTTGCTAAGACACCTAATGCCACTTTCACAGACTTTTACCCAGAAATGAAATCACTTGGCATCTAGCCTTACCTGAAATTTTCTTTTGCAGATGAATCTCTCCCCGAGTGAGGCATGAATTGTTTTAGGTGAACTTTCCCTCACTCTGTGCGTGAACTTGGAGGGAGGGCTGTTTTATGCACTCAGGCATCTTCATTTCATTCCTTTCCCTAAGGAAACAATTAATGCCTGCATGTGCTCACACACACACCCCTCTAAGCAGCAGCAGTAAATAATCCACTGGCTGCAGGAGCCAAGCACTGACCTAGGGAGGTGTGAATTTCTACAAGCCCTCACTTGCATGTGGCCCCCACTGGAGCAGAGAATATACAGTTCACAGGTATAGGAACAATTTTTCAATTAGGCATAATGCTTTTCTTCATTGTGTTTATCTGGAGCCATTTGGAAGGAGAAGCTCTGACTAGGTGGGAACGCAACAAAGCAGTTACAGTTCAAGCGGTGAGATATGTTTGTTGTCTGTCCCCAAAAGCTTCTGAGTGCACAGTTTTACAATGCAAATGTCCTCAGTGATGACTAGTGGATGATTCCTCTTGTTTGAATGAATGGGCAGATTCTATGGCAACCTTCTAAATGATCACTGACTGTATATAAGCACTCACTGTTGTATCTGACCAGCCTGAATGGTCTGTGGTTCATCTGCCAGCCCCCAAATCCTCTTGATTCTCTCATTTAATGTCTCTTCAATCCATTTTACCCTTTTAAAACAAGCTTTCACTCCTACCAGCTGGAACAAACAGATCTAGCAGCACAGCTTGCCTTCCACCTTAAACCAAAGAGGGAGGGTGGATAGCGAGGAGACAGAGAGGGAGGCATTCCAGATTGGAAGCACAGTGTGGGGATGTATTTGCTTGGAGAGAGGAGAGAGAAGAAACCAGAGCATGTGGTGCCAAGGACTGGCTGGGATACAGAGGGAGATGACATTAGAAATACAGGCTGTTGTCAAGTTGTTGAGAAACTCAATTCCCCATCAATGTGAGTTTTTCCTTTTTTTTCCCCCCTTCATTTTATTATGAGACCTATGGAGAACCATTGAAGATTTTAAAGGAAAGAAATTTGTCATCATTGTGTTTCTATGCAAAAGACAGACTGACGCACATACTAAAAGCTGTGGGAGTGCTTAGATGTGCTCAGTTTCTTGCTTGAAAGGAACAAAAAGAATGTAACTCAGCCCAACATGGCTTGTGTCTCCCTGTGTAATGGGCATTATAGTGATGGCAAGTGTAGACAGGTGAATTGTATTAAATTCTTACCCCAGGAATCATAATGTAACAGAGATTCATATTCAGCAAACACAATTGGACATTTACACCCTCCATTAAAAGTGCTTTTGACCACAAAGGATAGAACTCACAAATGACAATGCTTACTAAATACATTAGCTGGCTACAGAACACAGAATGGACATATTGTTACTGTATCAACTGTCATTCAATGGCTGCAAGACAGATTCTCCAATTCCAGTTGCTATGTAGAGCCAAGCAAAGACTTTCACATGTATCCCACTGGTCTTTTCCTAGTTCCATGGGAGGCCCATTTGTTAGGGTACCTAGGGAATGAGCATCAAGTTTTCCTATACTACAAACCAAAAGGAATTACAAGGAAAAAAAAAGATAGGGGGAGGGGCTCCCATATAGGCTTACCTGTAAGCACTTTCATTCTCAATAATTGTCTCATGATATTGATCAACTGGTTAAATTCAGAGTGCAAGCAAAAGGCTGTGGGTTTGACCCCAGAACCACATAAAATTATTCCCTCCTCTCACTCAACATTCAGGAGTGAGAGGAGGGAAGATCAGAAGGTCAAGGCCATCCTAGCTACATGGTGAATTCAAGACCAGTTTGAGGCACATGAGACCCTGCCTCAAGTTATATCAGATCCTGTGCTGTGAAGTGGGGATCATTTCCAAATTTATGGACAAAGAAACTGAACCATGGAATTGCATAACTTGTGCAATGAGACTTGAACTTGAGAAATAGACATAAACACCCCTAATTAACTATATTTCACATTAGACTGCATTTGCCTAAACGTAGAGGCAGGTAAATGGCTATAGAAACCTAAAGGAAGAATTCAAGCAGGGTTGTAAGTGAAGTCCTACAATCAAAGAGTGGAGCAAGGACATGCTGAACAGCAGAGCCTACAGCCCAGAGTTCTGAAAATGTGAGCAGTTGTATTGTTGTGGAAGAACAAGGAAAAGTTGGGAAATGCATAGCATCTTTCAAGAAACTGTGTAAGATCACAGCACTTATTACTTCTGATGTGTATTCTAAGACCATCTACTCTCACATGTTAAAAGAAGCCAGCTTGGCCCCCAAATCTACACTTCTAAATAGTGAAACTATTGTTGTCTGTAGGTGAACTTTCTTGTCGGGACTGTTGGCTCCCCAGTAATGACACGAAGACTTATTATTAATTAAGAAAGCTTGGCTAATAGCTTAGGCTTGTTTCTAACTAGCTCTTATAACTTAAATTAACCCATATCTTTTAATCTATGTTCTTTTACATGGCTTCCTTACTTTTACTTTGCAATGCCCATGCTGCTTGCTCTGTATCCCTGGCGTTTCCACCTTCTTCTTCACAGCCTCCTCTGTGACTAGAAATCCTGCCTAACTATTGGCCATTCATCTTTTTATTAAACCAATCAGAGTGATATCTTCACAGTATAAAACAGATTATTCCACAACAGTTGTCTGCCAGACTGAGGTCATGAGTAGAGTCTAATGGGACCATTGGTAAAGAATGTGTATGTGCCTTCAAAATGGTAGCTTATAAAATATATGAGAATATGTTGAAAACACTTCTAAAACAAATACTAGGTCAAAGGAACCAATGGAGGAAGTACATGACTGTCAGTCACTGTGGATGCATGGATGGCCTGCATAGATCTTCTTACATCACAGCCTACCCAGAACTATATTCCTCCCATAGTCTTAGTTGGGGTTTCTATTGCTATGAGGAGACATCATGACCATGGCAACTCCTATAAATAAAAATACTGCATTGGGGCCGGCTTACAGTTTCAGAGGTTTAGTCCATTATCATCATGGTGGGCAAGCAAACATGGTGCTGGAGAAGGTGCTAAGAGTTCTACATCTTGATCCACAGGCAATAGGAAGTGAACTGCCCTAATAGGCATGGCTTGAGCATATATGAGACATCAAAGCCTGGCTCCACAGTGACATACTTCCTCCAACAAGGCCATACCTACTCCAACAAGGCCACACCTCCTAACAGCATCATTCCCTATGGACCAAGCATTTAAACACATGAGTCTATGGGGGCCATTCCTATTCAAACACCCAGGTACATTAGTTATTTTCTTGCTGTGACAAAAGCAAATTTGGGGATGAAGAGTTTGGGGCACATGGTATGAGAGGATATGGTCCATCATGGCAGAGCAGGCCTGGCCACAAGGACATGAGACAGCTGATCATATAGCATCTACAATTAGCACAGCAGCCAGAGAGGTGGCACCACTCACATTCAAGGTATGTCTTTCTTCCTCAGCTAAATCTCTACAGAAACCCCTCATAGGCAAAGCCAAAGGTTTGTTTCCTAGGTAATTCTAAATCCACCAAACTGAAAACCAAGGTTAAGCATAACATGTAACTCCCAATGAGTAGCAAGATTGTCACCTCTGATTTGTTAGCTCTCTTCTCAATGTAATCGCTGCATATTTGGAGGCTGTGACTCCCAGCCAGTCAGGAACCTGCCACTGATTCTTTTGTTATGGTTTTCATGCTTACAACTTTTGTAGCCTTCTTAAGTCACATCTATAAACCTAGACAATATCTTCAAGAGGGAAATATTCAGTCCCATGAGCATTTTGCAAACCTAAATAGATACCCAGACTTCCTGACACCTTTCTATTGGACGTTGTTTCCTGTAGGATGCACATACAAAGGCTCCTTCCTAGCCTAAAAAAAAATAGATAAAACGAAGCTCCTCCCCATGATGGATTGCTTTGTTTTTAATATTTTTTGAACAGGTTGTGTGATGACCAAAATATATGATATGCTGAGAGACACTTTAAAAGCCACATTGTTCAAAACAACATTTAACATATGGGCTGGTGACTGTACATATGTGGCAAAATAATAACCATGAATTTGTGAGAAACTAGACCTATATATTACAGACAATTCTAGAACACTCGAGGCTGTGAGAACCCTTTAAAAAAAAAGCTTTGTAATTTCTAAGCAGTATCTGACCCCCAAGTTCAGAAACACTGGGTTAAAATATTTTATCTTTACAACTCTAGAGTGATGGGTTTTTTCCCCTAATTTTTGTGATGTCACTCATGCTGTAAAGTTTTATTGACACAGGCCTTCAGTGTAAGAAGACTTTATTTACAGAGTCCTCAGTGAGAAAACCAAGATCTGTGTCTGACAGGGAAGAGCAGAAAAGCCCAAGTCAGGACTTGAGCATGGAGCAAATTTGTATCCAAGCCCTGCCCTGATACTAGCATGCCTTGGGAATTATTTTCTTCTAGAAGCTGAGCCCTTAGCCCACTGCCTGAGTGAGGCTAACCCCTGCTGTTTTACTTCTGACCCTTTCCCAGTCCATATGCTCCACCTGGCACAAGATTCCAGCTTCTAGTGTACAAGGTGATTTGTCTTTCTACAAAACAAATACAGTCAGAAGGAGAAGAGAACCAAGTGATAAATAATCTGAAACTGGAACACTACTGTGGAAGTTTGGAGCCAAGAGAGAAAAACAAAAACAAACCCCCAAGAAAACATAAAAGCTCAGAATGATTTATTTCATAATTTAAAACTCAAAACCGCCTTTGGCAGTAGGACTTGTTTGCCCAGTGTTACCCTGGAGTGAGTCATATATAGCTAAGTTACATACCTCAGAAAAACCAGGGCTTTTCTAGTGGGAGCACTAAGATGTCATTAAGTCCAGCACTGTGTGCTTGTGCCAGAATCAAATGTCCTTTGAAATGGAGAGCAGCAGCAAGAAAGCCCCAGGGCTATGCTAAGGTCCCCACAGTCTCATCCAGGAGGTGGCAGAAAAAGAAAAGCAGGGAGGAGAAAATCACTTTGGCCTGAGGAGCAGAGCACAAGAGAGATAAAGACAAAGCTCATAAATTGAAGGTTGGGTGGGCAATGGGGTAAAGGAGAAAGAAGACTCTTATGGCATTGAATAGACTGAATTTTGTCTTCCAAGGGGGCATAGACTAGGTGCAACCACAACAAAGCCCAAACATGCATCAGTTATCTACTGCCACAATAGCATAGCATAACAAACAGCCCCAAATACCAGGGACAAAGAGACACTAGACAGCACTGATTTAGTGTGTGTGTGTGTGTGTGTGTGTGTGTGTGTGTGTGTGTGTGTTTGCTTACAAGTCTGGAAGTCTGTTTTGGCTATTCTCTGCTGGTTTTGCTATCATATCTTGGTAATATAATGAGTCACTGAGGATTGCTGATCTACAAAGCTTTCATTCACATTGTTTAGAACTTTGTTGCTCTCAGTGAAGCAGAAGAGGTAAGAGGCTCCTGTGTCTGTCACTATCCAGCAGGGTTTCCTGGGCTTGTGGAGGCAGTGATGGCAATATTCCCAGGAAATAGTGAAAACACAAAAAGCCGAGTCTGAAGGTCAGACCAGACTCACACAATGGAAAAATAGATCCTACCTCCTGACAAGAGGAGATGTAAAGATCAGTAGCAACATACACAGGTGCAGAGAGAAATGCAGAAGTGAGGGGAGAGGGGGAATTTTGCCATCAGCCTCCCAGAACAGCCCAACTGGCAGAGACCTTATCATTAGATCATAGGCTAAGGATGAAGATCTCACAAGACCATCTCACAAGAAAAGAATAAAACAGTCCAAGCTGTCCAGTGATAAGTTGGACTGCCTCAGAAACCAATATTTTGACATAATAATAACTACTGTTAATTAACTGCTTATAATGTGCATCAGATAATGCTCCGGGGGTTCACAGAAACCGATCATCACAATAATGCTTGGAATTGTGCATGTTGTGCTGAGAAGAGCCTGCCTAGCTGAGAGAGCAAGGTACGTCAAATAGTGAGCCCAGGTGTTCAGCCAGTACCAACTGGAGCCAGCAAATGTTTTTTCTAATTCACATCAACCCTGGATGTAAAAACTAGTAGTACCCAGGTGGTGGTGGTGCATGCCTTTAATCCCAGCACTCAGGAGGCAGAGTTAAGCAGATCTCTGTAAGTTCAAGGCCAGCCTGGTCTACAGAGCAAGATCCAGGACAGGCACCAAAACTACACAGAGAAACACTGTCTCAGGGGGAAAAAAAAAACTAGTAATAACTTTGTCTACTTATGAGGTTGGCATCATTCTGACTTTCATAGAGATGAACACAATAAAGACTAAGGGAGTTTATGTCAAAGACCTTGGAATACTCAGGCTCTGAGTAAAACATAGAATTGCACTAAGACCACTTGAGTTCACAGCCCACACCCTGAATCATAAGATGATCTTGCCTTATCTGATCTATAAAAGACCTACTGGAAAGAAGATGGCATTTCTATCTTTCAGATGAGAGATCCACAACTCAAAAGAAATTTGGTGAAAGAATTTAATGTACCAGCACCAATGGACATTTAGTGTCCTTTCACCTCAAAGGCCTTAGAACCAGGCTAAGATCCGCTCTTAGTGTGGCCAACCTCCAGTGGTCAGAAGTAAGATAAAGCACACACAAGGTTTCCTGTGTGAAAATAGGGCTCTAAAGCTGGAAAGTTCTGGATAGGCCATTTATCCTGTCTTTTGTTATTCCCATGATCTAGGCTGGAGCTTCTGAAGAGCTGCAAAGTCTCACCAGGATGCTGCTAATTATCTGCTGTATACATGTGTTCTAGAATGCATTCTTCTTTCTGGGGATACAGGGACCTTCTCAAACCTGATGCACTATTCTGTTGACCTCCAATGGGGTCCAAGTGGTTCTCAATCTTCCTGAAGTTTAATACAGTTCCTCATGTTGTGATGACCCCCAACCATAAAATTA
Organism: Peromyscus attwateri; assembly: GCA_902168425.1. Classification (NCBI taxonomy): domain Eukaryota; kingdom Metazoa; phylum Chordata; class Mammalia; order Rodentia; family Cricetidae; genus Peromyscus; species Peromyscus attwateri. Next base: position 10,222 of record CABHPP010107780.1, read on the forward strand.
TTTCTGCTGCTACATCATAACTGTAACTGTTATGATTTGTGATGTAATACTTGTGTTTTCAGATGGTCTTAGGTGACCCCTGTGAAAGGGTCATTCAACCCCCAAAAGGGTCATGACACACAGGTTGAGAACCAATGCTATAGATACTAATTTAAAACAAAATGCCCATCTGACAAGATGGCTCAATGGGAAAAGGCACTTGCCATAAAGTCTAATGACCTGAGTTCAATCCTCAGAATACATGTAAAGGTTAGAGAAGGGAACCAACTCCACAAAGTTGTTCTCTGACATACACACAGCACAATGGAAAATGCCCCCCCATACCACACACACACACACACACACACACACACACACACACACACCACATACACAGACTAATAAAAATAATTAAATAAAAATTAAATGTCCATTTCTATGTGATGGACTCTCCAACACAGACTTAGAAGGCTCACGAGTAACAAAGGAGGAAAGAGAACGAGTCACCAAAGGCCAGTGTATCGTGGAAGCACACATCATCCTCTGATTCCCAATCCTCCTTAAATCTGACATTGCAACCTGAAACTGGTGTGGTGTTGGGTGTCTAACTCATCCCACCTCACTAACAGGATACCCTGTTTTACTTCTGCACATTTTAGCTGACCTACTCTGCCATACACCTGCTTCTGCACTGGGGTACATCAAACACAGTGTGACCACTGGCATGGCAGAACCCAGGCTACAACCACCTACACCAATGGTGATTGCTGAGTTTGAGACCTTTATCTATAATTGATTTTCTTAATCTGAAAACAGCAAAACGGCATCTATCAGGACCATGTTAAGAATCTAATAACCAAAATCAAAAGGTACAAAGTTTCATTTAAAAGGAATGTTTTTTAGAATGGTAACATTGATGATTATAATTAAAAGGACACAATATACATTTCAAAATTGCTAAGAGAGACTTAGCAATTAAATGTTCACACCACAAAAAGATAAGTATGTGAACTGAATGAGGTGATCATTAACTTGATTTAATCACTAGGTAATCTGTGCACATATCAAAACACATTGTTAACACATAAATGTATATAATTACTATTTATCACTTAGAATTTAAGGAAGTTTAAAGATTATGAGATGATATATAAAAATGTGCTGGCAATTAATAAATACTCTATTACTTTACATATCCAATCTGAGCCTTCCCCAACCCAAAATTGTCTATATCCACATCCAGATCTAGGTTTGTACCAACTATACACTCATCTTTTCTACTAGATACTGAATGGATAGCTTCAACATAATGTGTCCAATCCAACACACCTGAGGTCTTAGCACTCGGGAGACAAAGACAGGAAGGAGAGTAGTTTAAAGCCAGTCCTGACACAGTGAATTTGAGATCACTATGGGCTTTGGGAGATCCTGTCTTTAAAAAAAGAAAAACACAACTAAATAGTGGTTCCCATTGATGCCACACAGCTTTCCCAGTCTTGATGAGGTGGAGACAGGAGAATTCCAAGAGCCTATGGGCCAGACAGCCTAAGTGACATAGTAAGCTTCCAGTTCAGTGAGAAACCCTGTCTCTCAAGGGGATCAAACAGAGGGTGAATAATATAGGACAACTCCTGATGCACTATTCTGACTATCACTTATGCATACACTGGTGTGTGTACCTGCACACTTATAAGCATGCACCAAACATATAACATACACACACACACACACACACACACACACACACACACACACACACACA
>CABHPP010107782.1:6702-20546 GCA_902168425.1 Peromyscus attwateri
TCTCTCTCTCTCTCTCTCTCTCTCTCTCTCTCTCTCTCTCTGCTGGAAATCAAACCCAGGACCTAGCCCATGCCAGAAAAGTGCTCTCAAAGCTACATTCGCACCCAACAGAACTTCCCCAGGAAAGTTCTCACTGAATGCAGAGAAGTTTCCTTCCCTTCAGCTTCCTCGTCTTCTGTCACAAATGTCCTACTTTTCAGAGAACTCACTTTTGCTTCTTGCATTCTCTGGATTTCCCTCTTTTCTTTTCATGTCTGCTCTTTTCTCATTGATGTCTCTCTGAAAGCCTCAAACCTGAATTCAGTTAAGTTTGTCAACCATCTGTTGGTCACGGCACCCCTACAACTCCAAAATAAGATGATGAATTGAGCTTCTCTTAATGTCTGGAGATTTCCCCACAAGCCTCAAACCAAAGGATACCAGGCAGTTGTTAAGGCTATCATGGTTGCTGAAATTAAGAAACACATCTACTTAGCTGGTATGATGATTATTGCTTTTTTATCATAGGGGACTTTGTATGTACTAAGCAAGAGCTTTACCACTGAGATGTACCCCAGCTAACAAGCACTGGGCCAGCATTAGCCTTTTCTCTAGCACCACCTTGATTTCTTAATGATCCAGAAACTAAAGGACCAAATCCTGGCTTACCCTACTTCCAGATGGCTTCTCCAGCTCTGAGTCTGAATTTGCACATGGTTCTCAGCAGTGGCTAGTAAGCTTATTGAGCATCAACCCTGTCAAGAAGTGTCCCTGTGTTTCAAAAAGCAATTGTCAGGGTGTTGCTACAGCTGACTGAACTGGAGTTTCTTTCCCTTACACAGGCTATCTCTCCAACCTTCACACAAATACAAGAATCCTTGGTAAGAGATCTATATCATGGAAAGAGAGCAATCTCTATAAGAACAAGAGATACTGGGTGGAGACCTGCCCATAAAGAAAGGGAGAGGGGACTCTCCGTACCTATCTAAGTGGAGGAGGCTCTATGGAGCCTTTTGCTGATATTTTGAATATATTCAGAGGCAAAAACTCTCTCAACACATGCTTCCAAGCTCCAGAAGTTTTAGCCTTAGTGCATTGGTATTTAACAAGAGAGGCCTGGGGAGCACTTGACATTTAGGAGGGATTTATGTGCATACCCTGAAGTTTGACGTGTTCTTAAAAATAGATACTAGTTTCTGCTGCCAAACTCGAAAAATCAGAGAATCTGGCTAGAGCTGCCTTCCATCGAAGGACAGGGAAGAGAAAGCATGGCTGGGCTGGAACTCCCACTTGCCTGGTTTAAAAGTGATGCAGGAGTTTCCTTTAACCTAAATCAGCTTGAGGCTTCATGCTGAGCTTTATGGGAACATGTTGTAAAGGGGGCTATGAGCACAGAGATCCTAACAGAGAGCATCACTGTAGACTAGGGCTGAAAGGATGTCACTCTAGGCCAGATGGAGGGTGTTATTACCCATGTCCTGTGACAGTGACCTCACCTGGAAACTTTTCAGTGAACACTGTTTGAGGATGCTGGCTGACAAACTCACAAAATGGGTGGGAAGAGGGGGAAGAGGGAAAGGAGATAGAGAAGGGGAGGGGAATGAGAAAGGAGGGAAAAAGAGGAAGAACAGAAAGGGGGAAAGGCAAGGGAGGGCAGAGTACCAGAGCAGCATTTGGGAGCACATCGTAATGGCCGACCCACTGCCCGCTTACTGATGACCAAGAGACAACTATAAAAGCAGCAGCTAAACAAAAGCTTGAAGGCACGGGGAGAAATCCTCAAGGCTGAAATTATTGCCCCTCTGCTGCTGCAGGCCTGCCTGGGAATAAAAGACACTGAGATCAAACCAGATGAAACCAGAATGTTGATTTCAATTTGCCTAGAAATATGATTTCCTTAAAGTGCTATATGGATCTAATTTTTCTTAAGATTGTAAATTCCTGGGAAACTATGGACTCAACTCAGGAACTCTGAAGGGAATGAGAGTGGGAAGAAGGGACATGACCAGCAATAGCAGAAGTCAGAAAAACATGCATTTTCTCTGCCTGGAACTAGTCAGTAGCCAGTCATACAGGTTTTCAAATGTCCACATTGCTGACACACTTTTCCCACTAATTGCTGTTTTGTTCAAAACTCTTCTAGTTGCCAGCAACAGAATCTTGTCTCAAGTATGCTTAAATAAAAGAGTCAGCACAACAGAGAACTGTGGCTGTTTTAGATTCATGGATTAGCTAGGATTTAAAATAATGTTACCAAGACCTGGCTTTTCTCATTTGAAATCCATTTTTCTCTGTTTGGCTTAATTTGGTGGGTTGGTGGGATGGACTTTCTCAATTGCAAGCAAAATGCACTGTACCATTGCATAAACACACACACACACACACACACACACACACACACACACACACACACACACACACAGAGGCAGAATAGTAATAAATTGCTATTTGGTTTCTTAACTAGCCACTGGATTCCATCTTAAGGCCAGACCTCCACTAGCCTTAGGTGGTGGGATATGTATTTGTTGTATGTCCATTGTATTAGTTAATTTTCATATTCCTGTGACAGAGTTCCTGATAAAAAACAATGTGGTGAAGAAAAGGTTCATTTAGTCTCACAGTTAAGAAGAGGAAAGTTCTTGCACAGCCTTGGTGCAGTGGGAAGGGGCTTGGACCTGCCTAGGCTTAGTGTGCTGGGCTCTGCTGACTCCCCATGGGAGACCTCGATTTGGGGGATATGGGGATGTGGGGTGGCTTGGGAAAGAGGGCTGGGGGTGGGAGGAGGGAGGAGGGGGATCTGTGGATAGTATGTGGAGTGAGTAGAAAATTTCTTAATAAAGAAAAAGGAAAAAAAAAAGAAGAGGAAAGTTCATCATGCCTAGAAGGCATGGTAGCAGGAGGGTGAGGCGGCCAGTCAGAAAACAGAGAGGAGATGGGAAGTGGGGCCTTGGGTCTTGACCCCAGTGACCACCCCTCAGTGAGGCTCCACCTGTTAAAGGTTCCACAACCTTCTAAAAAATAGTGAGGCTTTGGGGACATTTTATGTCCTAATCACCACAACCATGTCCGTGGTTGGAAAGGTGAACTAGACTCAACATGAACTGAGTAAAATGAAAGAATATTAGGGAGAATGTTAGGGGTATTGATTTAGCTCAGTGGTTGAGTACTTGACTAGCATGCACAAAGACCTGGGTCGAGTTCCCAGCACAAACATTTGAGGAAGGGATTGGAAAAGATAACAGAACCCATTGGCAGATCCTTATTGCCAGTCTTTTCCAGGATAGCACTGCCTATTTTTTTCTTCCAGTTACCTCAATTTTTCAGACATATATTTTGGAGTTCTCCTACTAAGTTCCAATAATAACCATTTTGCTATTATAAAATATCCTCGTTTATCTGTGATGATGTTTTCTTGCTTTAAAGTCCACTTTGTTTGATATCAATACGGCTAAAGAGAATGGAATGAGGGGCTGGTGAGATGGCTCAGCAGGCAAAGGGGCTTGCCAGGGAAGCCGGACAACTTAAGTTTGATCCCTGGAATGCATGTAAAAAGATGGCTATGTTCAAGAGTATCCATGATCCTAAAATCCCAAGGTAAGAGGGAAGGTGGGTGTGATGATATATTGTGTACCCTAATAAACTTGCCTGAGGATCAGAGGACAGAGTCAGCCACTAGATTAGACATAGAGGTCAGGCAGTGGTGGCACACACCTTTAATCCCATCGCTTTAGATCTCATGCCTTTGCTTGGGAAGTACTCAAGCCTTTAATCCCAGGAAGTAAAATGGCAGGGCAGAAAAAGGTATATAGGGCTTGAAGAAACAGGAACTCAGTCTCATTAGGCTGAGGATTTCATAGAGGTAAGAACTAGTGGCTGCTGCTCTGCTTCTCTGATCTTTCAGCTTTCACCCTGATATCTGACTTTGGGTTGTTTTTTTGTTGGTTTGTTTGGTTGGTTGGTTGGTTGTTTTTTTTTTTTTTTTTTTATTAAAAGACCATCTAAGATTGGAACAACAGGTGGAGATGGAGAGTCACCTGGAAACTCACAGTCTAGCCAGCCCGAAATATGCAGCCTAGCAGTAGACACAAGAAGAAAGACCTTGCATCCACAAATCATCAAGTGCATGGAGAAAACTAGCTACCAAAGTCCTCTTGATGTTCACCCACATGCATGTACCTGCACAAGTGCATGCACACAATAATAATAATTGTAAGCAAATTTTTAAAAAGAATAGAGTGAGGGAATCAAGACAAAGTAACTTGATGATGGATACCTTTGGGAAAGGTTACTAAACAAATTTTGTGATTTGGAGTTTCATTGACCAGACTGGGAAAGGAAAAAAAACAATAGACATGAATTGAGAAATAAGAAGATGAATTTGTTATGGAATACCATAGGCATAAGAACTGTGAGAGAATCAAGAAATCTTTGGTGTCTGTGCTAGAATATACTGTTATCTAATTATTTGGAATATTACTCCATTTTGAATTCAACTTAGTGGGGCAAAGAAATATTCTACCTACTTAACATTCTATAAAGCATAACAGTTTAACTCAAGCTAAATACTTATAGATGAAATAGGTGAGTTAGAAAGCTCGGTTGTTGGTGGTTCATTTTTTTCTGTTTGTTTTTCTAGAATCAAAAGTCTATTTGCCTCTAAAACATATTCAATAGTGTGAATTAAGTTACTTTTGGAAAGATAAACTGATAGGTGATGCCATTATGTGAATTTGGTCAGTTTGGGACTCTTACTTTAACTACATAGTATATTTAAATAAATCCAAGGTATTCTAATACATTATTACTTTGTGTATCTACAGAAAAAGGAAAATAAACTGTCTGATTATGTTGTGGCAGTAATTTGAATGTATTGCTTGGAAGACACACTTCAATTTCAGAGATATTAGAAGTTAAAAGAAATAACATATCTCACCAAGTCAACAAAATGTTAGTAGAGACACAGCTTTAGAAGGCAGAAGCAACTAAGAGTCACCCCCCACCCAGTATTCAACACCTTATAAATAAAATAAAGACTGGATATCTTAACTACACAGGTGTACAGACACAAAAGTCAGCCAGCCTAGGCAGCAGATGGGCTGCTGTATTCCAGTACTAACATTTCATAATTCTATGCACCGATATTAATGTTCAAAAAAGAAACCCAGGAGACTATTTGTCATCATCAAATGACAAATGCCTCCTTCTTATGTTAGCAATAGCTCGTTTATCTTAACAAAAAAAAGTTACTTTAGTTTTCCTACAGGCAAAAGTCTGAATCCTAGCATCTATCCCTAGTGCACAGAGGCCTGGCCTAGAGAAAAGAGACTTGAATTCAGTTTTAACAGTCAAAGAAATCAAAGGGATATAGAGGTACTGTCTTAGGGTTATTTTTGCTGTGATAAAACACCAGACCAAAGCAAGTTGGGGAGGAAAGGGTTTATTCTGCTTACACTTCCATATCACTGCTCATCACTGAAAGAAGTCAGGGCAGGAACTCAGGCAGAGCTGGAACCTGGAGGCAAGAGCTGATGTAGAGGCCATGGAGGGGTGCTGTGTACTGGCTTGTTCTCCATGGCTTGCTCTGCCCACTTTCATATAGAAACCAGGACCAACAGCCTAGTCATGGCACCACCCACAGTGGGCAGGGTCCTGCCCATCAATCACTAATTAAGAAAATGCCCTGCAGGCTTGTCTACAGCTTGATCTTATGGAGACATTCTCTTTTTTTCCTTTTTAATAAATTTATTTCTTTTTTACTTATTTACTTATTTATTTTACATCTTGGATGCAGTTTCCCCTCCTTCCTCTCTGCCCAGTCAATTTCCCCATCCCCCATCCATTCCCACCCCCCAAATCCACTCCTCCTCCATTTCTGTTTAGGAAAGGGAAATTTTCCCATGAGTATCAAAAAAGCATGACCTATCAAGTTGCAGTAAGACTAAGCACCTCCCCATGTATTAAGGCTGGGTAAGGCGGTCCAGTATGAGGGGTAAGGTCCCAAAAGCCTGTAAAAGAGTCAGAGACAGCCCCTGCTCCCACTGTTAGGAATCCCACAAGAGGACCAAGCCACACAACTGTAACATATGCAAAGTGCCTAGGTCAGTCCCATGCAGGCTCCATGGTTGTCGGTTCAGTCTCTGTGAGGCCCTATGAGCCCAGGTTAGTTGATTCTATGAGTTTTCTTGTGGTGTCCTTGACCCCTCTGGCTCCTACAATCCTTTCTCCTCCTCTTCTGCAGATTCTCTGAACTCTGCCTAGTGTTTGGCTGTGGGTCTGCATCTGTTTCCATCAGTTTCTGGATGACACCTCTCTGATGATGATTGATCTAGGCACCAGTCTGGCCACAGGAGATGGCCAGTTACCTATTTGCTATTGTTAGGAGTCTAAGCTGGGGTCTTCCTTGTAGATTCCTGGGAGATTTCCTTGTGAGAGGATTTTACCTGATCCCTAAATCCCCCTCCCCTTCCCAGTACTCTCTTTCAGTACTCTCCCTTTCCACCACCAACCCTCTCACCTCCCCCACCCCACCCCACCCACCCCCATCCTGATCACTTATGTTCCCATCCCCACCTGCCCTCAGTCCACTCAAGAAATCTCTTTTATTTCTCCTCCCCAGGGAGATCTGGGTGTGTCCCCATGAACACTCTTTGTTACCTAGTCTCTCTGGGTCTGTGGATTATATCATAGTTATCCTTTATTTTATAGCTAATATCCACTTATAAGTGGGTGCATTCCATGTTTGTCTTTCTGGGTATGGGTTACCTCACTCAGGATGATTTTTTTCTGGTTCTGTCCATTTGCCTTCAAATTTCCTAGTGTCCTTGTTTTTAATAGCTGAGTAATACTCCATTGTATAAATGTATCACATTTTCTTTATCCATTTCTATATTAGACCTCAACATAAATCCAGATACACTGAACTTGATGGAAGAGAAAGATAGTAATAATCTCGAATGCATCAGCACAGGAGACAGTTTCCTGAACAGAACACTGATAGCACAGGCACTAAGATCAACAATTAATAAATGGGACCTCATGAAATTGTAAATTTTCTGTAAGGCAAAGGACACTGTCAATAGGACAAAACAGCAGCCTACAAAATGGGAAAAGATCTTCATCAACCCCACATCTGACAGAGGGCTGGTTCCCAGAATATATAAAGAACTCAAGAAACTAGATATCAACAAACCAAATAATCCAATTAAAAAATGGGATACAGATCTAAACAGGGAATTCTCAACAGAAGAATCTCAAATGGCCAAGAAACACTTAAGGAGATGGTCAACATCTTTAGTTATCAGGAAAATGCAAATTAAAATGACTCTTAAGATTCCATCTTACACCTGTCAGAAAGGCTAAGATCAAAAACATAAGTGACAGCTCATGCTGGAGAGGATGTAGAGCAAGGGGGACACTCCTCCATTGCTGCTGGGAGTGCAAACTGTACAGCCACTTTGAAAGTCAGTGTGGCAGTTTCTCAGAAAGCTGGGAATCAATCTACCACAAGACCCAGCTATACCACTCTTGGGCACATGCCCAAAGGATGCTCAATCACACCGCAAGGACATTTGTTCAACTATGTTTATAGCAGTTTTATTTGTAATAATCAGAGCCTGAAAACAAACAATCTAGATGGAGACACTTTCTTTCTTTCTTTCTTTCTTTCTTTCTTTCTTTCTTTCTTTCTCTTTCTTCCTTCCTTCCTCCCTTCCTCCCTCCCTCCCTCCCTCCCTCCCTCCCTCCCTCCCTCCCTCCCTCTCTTTCTTTCTTTCTTTCTTTCTTTCTTTCTTTCTTTCTTTCTTTCTTTCTTCCTTCCTTCAAGACAGGGTTTCTCTGTGTTACAGTCCCTACTGTCCTGGAACTTACTCTGTAGACCAGGCTGGCCTTGAACTCACAGATATCTGCTTGCCTCTGACTCCAGGGTACTGGGATTAAAGGCGTGTGCAACCACCACCTGGTGACATTTTCTTAATTGAGCTTCCCTTCTCTCAGATGACTTTAGCTTGTGTCAAGTTGACATAAAATTAGCCAGCACAGATACATAATGATATATGTGTTTGTTGTTGCTGTTTTTCTTCTGTTACTTGAAAACCTTTCCTTCAATCAAAGTACATCTTGTAGCACTGGATATTCAATATTTCTTAAGAAGAGTGAATCAACTATGCTGTAAGTGCATCAGATTCTGAACACACAACGACAGCTTTAGAATTGATTTTCTTTGCTAAAATTTAGCTTCCTCACTACACAGTGCTTTGTTTTGTTTTAAAAGCCATTTATTCCCCTTCTCATCTCCTCATTTTCTCCTTCCCTTAACACTACAATTGAAAAACTCCCCCTTAACTCCTCCACCACTCAAGTTCCCCTATCTACCTGGAGCCTTCTGCCTTCTCTCATTACTTAGGTAATAACAAAAGCATCTTCATTTTCTCTGGAACTCATGCAGAAGAAACATTTTAAGCTCAACTAAATAATTATCCACCTACTTTATATTTCTTCCTGGGGGGTGGGGTGTGATTCTGATTGACTGAAAAATCACCAGGTTGTGTCAGCAGAAACCTTTCCATGAAACTTTTTTTATGCTCTTCTTTCTTCAGCTTTTTGTATCTGATGTGGGAAGAAGCAAAATGAGGGGAATTTGTGGGCTGTCTTAGAAAATGCCACAAGATAAATGAAAGTACATTTAATAGAGCTAGTCATCGCAAATGCATTCAGTACATAACTAAAATACCAAAGAGAACCACAGAGCACGAGGGGTGTGTGGTTATCTCCCAGCATGCAACTAACTCTTCCAGGAGATTTGTTAGGTCTCCTGGGAACTGCTCTGGAAGCAATGCTTACAGCACAGGAAGCTCATAAGGATGGTCACGTATAAGGATGGTTAGGGGTTGGCAGCTAAGGCAGGACTCTGCGGGGCACATGAAGACAAAGTCTTTCTCAGCAGAGCCACACTTCAGCATTTTTGTCATTGTGTCATTGTAAGCATAAAACATTCTGTTTAGAATGGGGGGGGGGACCAAAACCTTGATTGGAAAATGTCTCCAACAAAGACCTCACGAAGTCTTAGATTGCTCCTTCTTGTAAATACTTATATACATAGAAAAATATACATATGTGCATACACATTCAAAATCAACTTTCAACATGTGAAAAACTCTTTTGTGCCAGGAATAGTCCCTCAGCAAGATGGTGACTTACTGAAATTGGATTTTCTGCATGTTTCCCAGGCATGGCTGCCATCCTTCATTTTCTACTTACCCAAATGTCTCATCTCTCTGACGGCTTTAAATGTATCCCTGTTTATTTAAAGAAGTGGTGTCTTAGTCTGTTTGGGGTGCTTTAACTATATATGTATTAGTATATATAAATGTATGTGTGTATCTATCTATCTATATATTATAGTAATAAAGCAGCATGGCATTGCTGTAAAATCCAAACATGTAGGTTAGTAGAATAGAACAGAGAACACAGATATGAGTTTATACAGCTACAACCACCAGGTTTATTTTAGAAGGACACCAAAAATATACATAGGAGAAAAGAAAGCTTCTTCTCCAAATGGTGCCAAGAAAACTGGATGTCTACACACAGAAAGATGGAACTATAGCCTTACCTCTCACTCAGAACAATAACTCCAAACAGATCAAGGAACTGGACATAAAATGTGAAACTCTGATGCTTCTGGAAGAAGAGGTCAAGAGTGTGTTACAAGACAGAGGTATAGGTAAAAGTTCTCTAAAAAGGACTCAAGTCATTCAGGAATAAGGCCAAAAACTGTCACATGGGACTCATGGAATTTAACAGCTTCTGTACAGAAGGACACTGTGTCTTGAGTGAAGGGGCAGCCTACAAATGGAAGAATATATTTGCCAGCTAGACATCTGATAAAGGACTCATGCTGAGAATATACAGATAACTAAAAAAAGCTAAGCATAAATAAATCAAACAACCCACTTTAAAAAATGGCTATGTAACTGACTAGAGAGTTTTCAAAAGAAAACACATTAATGGCTAATAAACATTTTCAGGTGTTCAACACCATTAGCTGTCAGAGAAACACAAATGAAAACTACCTTGAGATTCTATCTCATGCTAGTCAGAATGGCTATCATCAAGGGAAAAAATACCAAATACTGTTTAAGATCTGGGGAACGGGCAATGCTTATCTGCTGTTGGTGGGATTACAAACCATGAAACTGGTGGAGAGATTTCTTAAAATGCTAAGAAGAGAACTACCATATGATCCAGCTATATCACTGCTGGGCATCTACCTCCAGGACTCTATACCCTACTACAGAAATACTTCCTCATCCATATTCATAATAGCTAGGAAACGGTTTCAGCCTAGATGTCCATCAAATGATGAACGAATGATGGAAATGGGGTGTGTTCTATTTAGCACAAGAGGAAATTTAAATTAGGAATATGGAACTAGAAAATGCAAAAAGCGGCATAAGCCACGCCCACAAAGACAAATGGCTCACCTCTGTCTTACATTGATCTTAGGTTCAAAATTTAGGTTTCTGTGTTTAAATTGGAGTGTCAGTTGAGGCCAGAAAGCAAAATTAAAAAGTTTCATAGAATATGTGTGTGGTGGGTGGTTCTTGGAGGGAGGGTATAGAAAATCCAAATGATATGAAAGCCGGCAGGGTTTTACTGTGAGAGTAAAAGATTAAACAGGGGTGGGGGCAGCTGTGCCAAAGGTGGGAATCTGGGGAGAGGATCAACCAATACTTAGACTATAGAAAAAGCCATATAGAAACCTACTTTATAAGCTAAAGCCACATGAGTGGATAATGCTACCATCAGAAGTTAGAGAGTTTGCAACCAAAATTCCAGTGTCAGGCAAAGAATACTTCTCTACAAGTTGTTGGCTAGGAAGCCCCTAGACACCCCCCAAACAATATAAATTATTACCATTGCTTTTGGTTTCTTGACAGACAGAATAGTAAGACCTGATTGCTGATGACACCTCACTCTTGGGATGCAGCACACAGATAGATTCAGTGGGAACCAAAGTAGAAGTATCCCCCAAGCTGGCTAGCACTCACAGTGTCAAGGGTGTTCTATGGCTGCTGGGAGAAAAAAAATCCATCAACTCCTTTGATGTGGAATGTCTTTCTGTAAGCTGTGAATATGTGTTGCTCCCACTGGTTAATAAATAAAGCTGCTTTGGCCTATGGCAAGGCAGAATAAGAGCCAGTGGGAAATCCAAGCAGAGTTGCAGGGAGAAGAGGGGTGAAGTCAGGGGAGATGCCATCCAGCCACCCAAGGAGCAAGATGCCAGCAGACCAGAAATGCCATGGCCACGTGGCAATACATAGATTAATAGAGATGGGTTAACTTAAGTTGTAAGAGCTAGTTAGTAATAAGCCTGAGCAATAGGCCAAATGGTTTGTAATTAGTATTAAGCCTCAGAGTGATTATTTACAAGTGGCCACTGGACAGGACAGGACAGAGAAAAGCCTTTGGCTACACCCCTTTATTCAAATGTGGACCCTATGTGCTGGAATTTTGACCTCTTAGGCAAGATGTGCCTACCAATGGCAGTGATGCAACAGTAACACAGTAGGTAAACAATCACTTTCTGATTGGACCCGAGGTTCATTCCCTGGACTTCAGTACGTACTGCAAACCTGTCTGAAAGCTTATAGCTGGCCAGGGTGGGGCTACAGGCCACATGGGGGAATTTACTACTGATGTTTTGCCAAATGGCCATTTTGTCAAACCACCTCTAAATGTGTTTATCCCTAGGCCAGTACTTCTCTCCATCTTGACGAAAGAAGCTTCTTTTTGCAGAGTATGAGGTGAATGCAATGGTGTATAACTGTTCACAATTCTGAGAATAAGTGAGTGCTGTGTCCTCAGTCCTCGAGAGGGTATCAACACCCACTCCAAGGCCCAGGGAACAAGGAAGAACAGGAATTACAAAGATTGCAAATGCCAGAGGGTGGAAAGGGCCCTGCCTTTCAGGATATGACATGGTTATTGGAATCATGAACACATCATGGGAGCTGTGAGGATCAGGGGAAAGTGGGAGGACTGACTGAGAGGAAGAGGGGATAAAGGGGAGTATGAAAGAGGGTATTGGAGTGTGAAGATGAACACAATTCATTGTATGCATGCATAAAACTGACAAAATAAACTGAAATATGAAAATATGGGGGGGCGGTAGAAAAAAGGGTCATCACATGGTCATCCTAAATGATCTACCCTGAGGTTGACGGAGGCAGGAGAGTTATTGCCACAGGTGATCTTGACCCCACCCAGGTTAGTAGTTTCCAAAAGTCCTGCCTTGGAAAAACTAGTACTTCTGAAAGGCCTTGAACTTGGGGTCCTTGACAAGCTAAGGAATTTAGTATAAACCATCTGAGAAAGCTGGAGAAATATGTCCAGGTTACAGCCCACTCTCCCATATCTGAGATATTTATAATTCATTTGCAAAGGATTCATCTCTAGAAGACATGTATAATGTTTTACAACTACTTACAGAAAACCCATCAGAAAAACAAAGCCCTCAAACACAGGCACCTGATAAAGGAAAACCAAAGTGTCAAAAGGTCCTCCACATTGTCGATAGTAAGGAAATAGAAATTAGTAAAGTACAGGGTTACTCATATTTTTTTCAGATTAAATAATCTGTCAACTATAAGAGACTCAGAAAAAAGTGAAAACCAGTAGGTGACAAAATGTTCCAATCACTTTGGTAAAGAATTTGGTATTCTCTTTTGAAGATGACATTTTTATATCTTTTCTACCCAATACTCACATTTCTAATTCAGGGGCTTTGACCCATGCGAGACATTTGGTAATGTCCAGAGACACTTTTAGTTGTCACAACTTGGGGACACTACTGGCATCTAGTGGGAAGAGGGCAGGGATGCTGTCAAGCATGTCCCAGTGCAAAGGGCAGCCCCATGTACTATAGCCCCAAACTGTCTCATGCAAAGGTCAGGATTGTCAAGTTAGCAAAACCATGGTGTGTGTGTGTGTGTGTGTGTGTGTGTGTGTGTGTGTGTGTATGTGTGCGCATTTATATCAGAAAATATCTTATACATATGTGCACCTACTGGAATAAAAAACCATATCAATAACAACAAACTGGAGGCAGTAACTTCCGTTTGACAAAACAAATACATCACCTATGGAATGATTATCCATGATGATATATTTAATGTAATGCACAAAGCAAGCGAGACCAGAAAAATCTGTTATTTTATCACATTTGTAAGTATATGAATAAAACATATGGTTTTTTTGTTTGAAGTGAGGCAATAATACAGAATTCAAAGTACTGGTTACCTCTTAGGCAAGATGTGGGGAAGTAATGGGGAGAAAGTGTTAAGTAAACAGGAAAATATTAAAATGATATTCAGATTCTTGGATGGATGGTGGATGCAGTTATTCACTACAGTATTAACTTTACAACTTATGTATAGACATGTACTTCACAAATATTCTTTCACACCAAAAGTCATATTAAAATTTAAATAAATAGTTCTAGAGAGAACTCAGTTAGCAAAGTGCCTGCAAAGTAAGCAACAGAAGCTGTGCTCCATCCACAAACCTACATAAAAAGCCAGGTGTGGTGGTACACGGTTGTAATCTCAGCTCTGGGGAGACAGAGACAGGAAGACTTCTGGGGCTCACTGGTCAGCAAGCTAGCTTACTTGGTACATCCTGAGCCAGTGAGAGACTCTGTCTCAAAAACCAACTAAGGTAGATAGCTCCAGAGATTATAACAACATCCAGGAACAACACCCGAGACTGACTTCTGGCCAACACCCCACCACCAACACACACATGTGCATTCATATTCATACACACACACACACACACACACACACACACACACACACACACACACA
>CABHPP010107782.1:20556-34070 GCA_902168425.1 Peromyscus attwateri
CACACACACACACACACACACACACACACACACACACACACACACACCAGCAACAGCAACAACAAACTAAATGAATAACTAAAAATCGTTTAGGGCTTAAGTTGTTACATTATGTTGTAAATCTGACTATAGAGTAACCTTTTGAAGTAAATGACAAAACCCTCCTCATTTTCACTCCTTTGAAGGAAGAGCTGCAGCTCCGGCTGAATAATGCTGAAAATGGACAGTCATATGATGGTGTCTTCTCTGTCACATATATGGAATAGAACCCTATACCACTACTGTTGGCTCAAGAACCCCAAACTCACACCTTTGGGGTGTGCCAGCAATAAATGTAGGTCATATAAAACACAAAGAAATTGTAGAGATATTTTTCTCTATATGCAGTGGACATATAGGATGGGGCATGCTGTTAGTATGTAACAGTGATAAGAAATGAGTTGTCTTATGGATTTATTCATCCATGATGGAAAACTCTGATCTTTTCAAGCCATGTTCCTGTTACCAAAAATTTAAAAACTGCAGTATCCCAAATGATTTCTAGTACCCTGACCACTCATCTGTTTTAAGCAGAAATGTGAAAATAAGTCAAAATTTCTTCCCTTCCTGCTCCTTTGTTGTTTATTGTTTTATTATTATTAGTAGTAGTAGTAGTAGTACTATTATCATCAGGTTTTCCAAGTGTCAGCCTGCCCCTTATTCTTATTCTCAGCTCACTTCTGAGTAATCTCTGCTAGAGTGTTAATTGAAAAGTAAGGTATTAACTGATTATAGCCTGGGATGATCCCTCCTAGGGTGATTTTATTTTCACAGGGGACTCATAATGGTTGGCTTGGGTAAGCAGGGAGTGAAGGCTCAGGCATGACCTTCAGAAGGCTATAGCTAACTTCAACACCTGACGGAGCAAATAAAGAATATTTGTTATGCCGCCTTGGAAAGGTTGGCAAACCCTTGCTTCAGGCCCTGTTTAAACACCCAGGTCCTGTCTACTGCATTTGGAGCAGAGCTGCTGAAAACCTCTTATTTTCCTGACTCAAGGGGAAAGATTTCATAAATCATTGTCTAGAGAATGATTTGGTCAATATTTAGACATGAAATACCCCAAAGAATGAGCAAGCTAAGGGGGATGGGAAATGGAGAAAGTGCAAAGGCCAACCCCAATCAATAACACACTGCAGAGTGTAAAGAGAAGGAACTTTTCCATTGTCCGAGTACAAATGTCAGGAGGATTTCAGCAAAACTCAAAAGGCTGGACAGTAAAGCAAGTGTGCAAAAGAGGCTTGGAGGGCGCCTGGGGGAGATTCCTGGGGAGGTTCCTGCAAGCGTGTGGGAAGGGCATCTCTAGGCGATTCCTGCAAGCGTGTGCGAAGGGCATCTCTAGTTGCAAAACAGTTGGTCCAGCGCTTGCATGTCCCAGTTTTTTATGGCTTTGCCTCCTAAGAAACAGTATCCATCTTCATGAAAGCAGTGTCCAAGCCAGGGTGTTCAAGCAGCTAAAACTGCTCACTGCTGAGTCTCAATCTAAGTTACGTGGTAGATGCTTTATGTGCTTTACTGTACAGACTTGTCCAATGATATTTATGTGAAATGAAAACTCCAGAACCCCAGCTAGGGTGACTCGAATTTACCAGTTCTGGGGCAGGGCCCAGGCCTCTGCCTTTTAACAGCATGACAGGTGATTCTAATGCATGAAGCATGCTGCAGTGAAACAGCTCTGGAAGCCTCCCCTAGACTTGGGGCCCAATACACATTCCTATTCTTGCATCCACTCAAACTGCCTTTTGCCACAGTCGATGCTGGAAAAAAACTTGTTTTGGTCTAGTAAAACATACAAGGTCCTCCCCTCCAATGTACCACACATACCTTGCTTCCTGTCTAGAGGAGGCATCTGGAATGGTTCCTGGGGAAAGGCCTCTGGCTCATCCACAGGCACAGAAATGGGGACATGACAGAGTCAGCAACCAATGAGGGAATTTCTTGAGCCACAAAGGCAGGGGCCAACAGAAAAAGGATTCCACACTATTCTTCAGGACAGCTATCTAAATTTCACTCCATGTGAAATTTCACTCCATGTGAAATTTAGAAGAACAATCACAGAGTAAACCCAGTTGCCTATAGCCTTCCGCACTTGCAGATCTTCAAAGATGTATTCTTATACACAGTTAAGATGGAAAACAGTGCCACGTTTTCAGATAAGCTTATTTTACTAAATTGTTATATAAAATAAAAGCGCCCCTCAATAGGAGTTATTTCACCAAATTGCAAGGGTGATCAGAAGGTACCACATCTTCATCAGTGTTCTTTTCTGCCCTCTTCCTCTTCCCTGTCCCCAAACTACATCCTCGAATCTTATCCAAACTAAGTGGCCATCATGTGATTGGGAGGAAACCCAAGCCAAATGAAGTCACTTGAAGAACTGTCTGGAGAATTGAGTGTGGGGATGAAAACAGAGGGTGAAGGCCTGAGTTACCCTGGGTGATTCGCTGCCCATTTTGATGTTGTATAGAATTAATAGTTTCTCTGATATAGTTTCCTTAAAACTAAAGTATGGAGCCAGGTCCTGGAGAGATTACTCAATAGTTAAGAACTCTGGTTGCTCTTCCAGAAGACCTGGGTTCAATTCTCAGCATCCACGTGGCAGTTTACATCCATCTGTAACTCTAGTTTCTGGGGATTCAATGTCCTCTGTCTGGCCTCCATGGGCACTGAACGCATGTACTACACAGGCATACATGCATGCAAAGCACCCATATAGGCAAGATAAAATAAAAATAACTTTTTAAAAAACACCGAAACCTTGCTTTGGATACCCCAAACCATCACACCTTGTTACTGGACTCAAAAATCTCCTTTATCATAAAACAAAACAAATCACAACAAAACCAAAACAAAGCTATTAATGTTCAAATACCCCTTCTATGTATTCAAATGACTCTTAGTGAATAAAAACACATATAACCGTAGGAAAATCCTGAATGTACAGCTTGAAGAACATCTACAAAATAAATTCTCCTTCATAACTAACACATGCCACAAATAAGATAGTTACACACACTCCATTAACTTCTCTCCAGCCCCACTCAGCTGTCACTCACATTCCAAAAGAGAAGCAATACCCATCACTATCAGGTAGCTTGCTGATTTCTGAGGCTTGTGTCATTGAATTAAAGTCTGTGTGTTCTGTTCTTTCATTTAGCTCTATCCATACCATCCATTACAGTGAAGGCTCATCTCTAATGCTGCATACCACATTCCTTGTGTAAATACAAGGAAATTAACGTACTCACCTTATTGTATGTTTACTTGTCTTGGGTTCTTCCTGAATTTTGCATATTCTAAAGGTATTGTCTATGAATAGTCTAAAGTGTTTATGGTGTGCTGTGCTTTTTTAATTTGAGGATTGTATATAAAGTAAGCCCTTGAGTGTACATGCCACTGAATGCCAAACTATTTTTTCAAATGTGTTGACAATTAACAAGACAGTTCAAAATTTTTAAGTTCATATGCAGGGCCAAGTACAGTCAAGACAGTTGAGGAGGAAAAAGATACTATGATAAAAGTGTTTATATAGAACTTAAAACTGAAGGCAGTGTGGTATAATAGTAAAATATACAGCAGCTTGAATTATGGAGTCCAGAAACATACATATACATACACTTGATTTATAATGCATATAGCACTGTTGATAACTGTGAATGAGAATAAGCCTTTTCGGAGAATTATGTGAAGTCAATACTATATCCACATTGAAAAATTGAGTTAGATGCCTGTCTCACAATATACACAAACCCAATCACATTGCCTAACTGTGGATGTCAGTTCCCAGTTGGTATAGCTTGTCAGAAATGAATGAACTTCTAAAGTAATCAGTAATAAACTTTAGTTTTCTTTGGGCTATGATTTATTTTAGTACTTCCAATGATATTTGTTGAGATTGACTAAATTGTATATCTGCTCTAAAAAACAAATTTCTTTCTCTTTTCCTCCATTGCTTCTCTCATCTTCTGTCTGTTTTCCAACCCTTCCATCATCTGCTCTTTCATCTATGCCATCGCAGAAATTATCCATTGGGGGTACAAATGAGTCACCCTGTGACAGATGTGATCTGCAGAAGAATTTTAGACATGTTTTTAAAATTCCATTATTAACCTGATTTTTGAGGTTTTACATGAACTCAAGGATGGGCTGTCTCTGAAGTTTCTGGAAGATCTGGTCACTATAGGCCAGCAGTCTTTCATGTAACAGGCTGCAAATTTTGGAAACACAAGCCTGTCAGAGACAAGGTAGACCCCTCACACTCACCAGCTCCTCCTGGCCCACTTCGCTGGCATCTCCCCTGCCATAACCCTGGAGGAATTTGCACTGAAGAGTCTTGTCACTATGAGAGCGAGAGTGGAACCTGCTAGATATAAAAATGTACTCCTAAATTATAGATGCGCAGATGTCAGTACTGTTTTCTGTTTATGCACAGTTTCGAGTACTCTACATATGGTAGCGAAAAAGATTTTCTTCTTCGTCTTTAGTTTTTCGGCATAAATTCCTTCTTGTTTTCATAAGAGCATTAGCTCAAATCTGCAGATAGTGTGTACTGCACGTAAAATTGTCACATTTAAAACCATATGTCATACTGAACTGTTCAAGAGGCAGGGCTTTAAAGATACAATTCCGTGCTCAGTTAGGATACAGAAGAGCAGTGGATTTATAGATAACCTGATTTACTGTGGAAGAATCCACTAAGTTATGCTACCAAATGACTAGGTAGGAAGACAATGGGGGACTATGTTAAATGACACCTTCTGAAGCCTATATGTCTTCCCTCTTATTCATCAGCTACTGGAATGATAATATCTATAGCAATGAGCTAGGTCAAGATATGGCAAGTCCTGGCCCCTGCATGATTGTGCATTTACATGCACTTTTTAGAAGGAGTAATAAGGATCTCAATTCACAAAGTGGCTGTGAATCATTTAACATTTTATGGAAATTTTCATTCTACTTCAGGTCATCATTATGTTATGGTTATAGAAAGGCATAAAACTCTATTACTATTTCATAGAGGTAAGAAAGAAATCAACTTGAGTTGTACATAATAAGTAGCTCGTAACCATGGAAGTCCTTCTGGAATAAGATGTATTCCACTATAATTATTCTCCACTCCCAGGTAAATACCTGAGGCATTCTCTTCAGACAAGGAAACTCATAATGGAAGTGTATGTTTGGTTTGAAGAAAATATGACCCCCAGGGCTCTGCTCTCTTCAGAAGCACACTTCAGACTAAAAAACAATTCAAATGACAAACGGACTAAATTCAGATCTTAACAAAAAAAAATGGCTTCAGGATGGGGGCTATAACTCAATTGGCAGAGTGCTTGCCTAGCATGCACAAAGCCCTGGATTTTATCCCCAGATCCTGCATAAACCAAGGGTGAAGATGCATGCCTGTAAGCTCAGTCATCTGGAGGAGGAGGCAGGATGATCAGGAGTTCAAGGTCATCCTCTGCTACTTAGTGAGTTTGAAGCCAACCTGAGACACAAGAGAAACTACCTTTAACTAAAGGAGGAGCTGAGCAGATAGCTGAGTCAGTAACATCTTTGCCTTGCAAACATCAGGAGGCACTGAGTTAAATCCCTGGGGCCCATGTGGATAAAAGCTGGGGATAGTGGCATGTGCTCACAGTCCCAAAGCTCGGGAGGCAGAGATAGGTGGATGTCTAATAGGTATTTTCCAGGCCAATGAGAGACTCTGTCTCAAAAATAAAGCAGATAGCACATGATAAATGACACCTGAGGTTGTTCTCTGGCTTACAAACATACACCACACACACACACACACACACACACAATACACATACAAGAATCTAAAAATGACTTTCTTCAGTGAATATATAAGTTCACTGGTCTGTATATAAATTCATTTTTCTCATTCTAGTGAGTCTCATAAGACAGGTAAAATATAAACAGAACAAAAAGCAGTCTGTGGTGGTTTGAATGAGAACATCCCCCATAGGTTCGTATATTTGCATGATTAGGCCCCAGTTGAGGAATTGCTTGGAAGGATTAGGAGGTGTGGCCTTATTGGAGCAGGTGTGTCCTTGTTGGAGGAGATGTATCACTAGGGGTGGGCTTTGAAGTTTTAAACCCAAACCAGGCCCAGATACTTTCTCTCTGTTTCTCTCTCTCTGTCTCTCTCTGTCTCTCTGTCTCTCTTTGTCTCTCTCTCTCTCTCTCTCTCTCTCTCTCTCTCTCTCTCTCTCTCTCCATTGCCCTTGGATCAGGATGTAAAGTTTTCAGCTACCTCTCAGGCATCAGGCCTGCCTGAATGTCACCACACTCCCCGCCATGAAGATAATGAAGATAACTCTAAGCAAGCCCTAATTAAATGCTTTCTTTTATACGAGTTCCTTTGGTCCTAGTGTCTCTTCACAGCAATAGGACAGTAGCTAAGACACAGTCACTACAGATATCAATGGAGATTTCCTGACTAGAACTCAGTACCGTTTAACCAACCAAAGTCTCAAAAACAGTATCACCAGCAATATGATATTCTACATAAAACATTTACACTCCAAGCAGATGAGCAGAATGGTTGGTCAGTGTAGGGTACATATACATGTACTAAACACAGACCAAGTCCTAACATAGTACTGAAGTCACACACTACTTCCCGACCGTGATGTTATTAACCCCCACCCCATAGAACAGAGACCTACCATCATTGCACTGACACCTCCAGCCCACTTCCTCTCCCCTGTGCTGGATAAGTTATTTCTTTTGAACAAGGGAAAAAAATAAAATACGGTACCTATGTTCTCCTCCCCAAACTGCTTCTTCCCTTGTCCTGGAGCACGGGATAAGAAGGAAGGAGGTGGTGCTGAAGACATTTAATGTAGTTAGGACACAAAATATGCAAAGAGCAC
This sequence comes from Peromyscus attwateri, assembly GCA_902168425.1. NCBI lineage: Eukaryota > Metazoa > Chordata > Mammalia > Rodentia > Cricetidae > Peromyscus > Peromyscus attwateri. Next base: position 27,474 of record CABHPP010107782.1, read on the forward strand.
AGTTTTAAGTCTTCCTGTTTCCTCAAATCACACAACTGCTTTTGATTAGCATGAATTCACACATAGTCATGGCTTCCTGAGGATGCTCTCATTCAAGCAGACCATGTGCTCTGGCCGTACTCGCTCCCACACTCCGCTCTGTCCTTCACTCTCCTCCTCTCTCACTAGTCCCCTTCTTCCCCCAGGAAGTCTCACTGCTACTTTCCTGTCAAATGTGTATGTATTAATGAGCATATGTAAATGTGTGTGTGTGTGTGTGTGTGTGTGTGTGTGTGTGTGTGTGTGTGATAGAGCCATATGGGAGAGGAAGTGTGATATCTACCTTTCTGATCCCGGCTAATTTTACTGAATTTAATGGTCTCAGCATCCATCCAAATTCCTAAATTCCTGAAGCTGACAGAATTCCATCCTTCTTGATAGCTGAATAAAATCAATCAAATTGTGCAAGAAACAAGTTTGAAATGAGTATTAACCATTCATCTTCCCCATCTTATTCATCTCCTGATATCTCTTTCTACACCCATATCATCATGAGCTTGATACATCACATCACATTATGACTTGTATTGAAGCTTCAAAGTCCATTTCCACGACCCACTGGACAGTTACAACTGGAGGCTGTTAGGCACTTGAAGCTCACGGTCCGAAATTAGATGTATTATCTGTCTTTAGCCAAATGTTCTCCTCTGGTATCTCCCAATCTAGTTAAAACATCACTTAGAATAACCATCATGGATTCTCTCTTTTTAGTTTTCATGCTCAATAAGGACTAAAGAGTCTGAAGCCATAGGTTAAAGCTCAGCTCTCCATGTAGCTGAGACACCGTCTAACCACCACATGTCACTCATCAGCTAGCCCTGGAAAACAGAGGTCTAGGTGGTCTATTTATACCCAGGTGTTTGATTTCTGCTACTTGTATCATCAGAAAGGATATAATGGCTGTGGAGTTCCCTTCTAGATGAAACTCATTTGTGTTCAGATCCCCATTTTAGAAAAGAGGATAGCAGAACCAGTTTCCATTAAGAATCTGAAGGCATCTTAGCCACATGCTAATTCCTGGTCTTTCCTTTAATAACATCACTTCTTAATTAACACACCAGAACTACTCATCTAAGTTGGCCTGCTATTAGAAGTTGGGGAAGAAACTGAATTTTTAAAATCTATCAGTTTTGGAGCCTAGGGGGATGGCTCAGTGGATGAAAGCGCTTGTTATATAAGGACTTGAGTTTCATTCAACCTCTAGCAACCACCTAAAAACTGGGGTGGCCTGGCATGCCTTTTGCTCCAGGACTGTGAAAGGACAGAAACAGGAGAATCAAGCTTGCTGTTGCCCAGCCCAACACCAGGTTCAGTGGGACTCTGTCTCAGGGTAATTGGGTAGAGAATGATAGAGCAGGACACCAGACATCCTCTTATACACACACCTCACATGCAACACACATATACTCACATAGTACATGTGTACAGACATGCAAAATCAATCTTATTAAATTATGACCACCAGGTAATAAACTGCATCTCTTTTTCCTCGGTATTGTTGTGTGAGGCAGGGTCTCAATCTGTACCCCAAGCTGACCTGAACTTGTGGCAATCCTCCTGGTCTCATCTTGCCATCTTTACATTTAGCATGGGACCAGTAAGATTTCTCAGTGAGCAAAAGTGTTCAGCTGAGCAAGCCTAGAGACCTGAGTTCAGTACCTGGAAGCCACTAAAAGCTGGAAGAAGAGAACTGACTCCACAAAGTCATCCTCTGACCTTTACAGGTGCTCCACAGTACCAATCTTCCAGCCAATGAAAGTCATAGGATCAACTTACATCCAAGAGTTAGAGAAACAGATACACTCCTGTCTGTCACTCAGTTTCTTATGAGTCATGGCATAAATAAAGACTCCAGAGACAGTCAGCTTTGAAATAGGAATCATCTTTATAATTTATCTGTTACGTAAGTTTTACCTGTAGAAAATGATCATATTTTTGGCAACCAGCTAAACTCAAAATATTATTGTGATCTGAAGTTTTCTCTGCTAAGCTTAACTAATCATGACTCAACTGTGGCATGTGGGCAATGGGAACCCCAGAGAATTTCATGAATCAGCCATCTACATATGTCAATGTTAGCTTCTGCCCATGACTGGCTCCATCTCCATTCCCTGTTTTGTTTTCTCCAGCTCTTGTGAAGCAGCCATAGCTGGTGACTAGGTAAGTTCCATATCATGATTCATTCCCTGAACCCCTCAGAAGAAACATCCTTTTAAGTTTATACCTATGTCCTGGCCAATGAGCAGAGCTGACCTTTGTTTCAGCTGTTGATTTAAGTGCCCCATCATTTGCTATACTACATGGTCCCTGAGGCCAGATCCATGTCCTTTGCACTTTGCAGACTCTCTTGGGGCCCTTTACATGAGGATTGTGCCCTTGTATACATGGAGTATAAAATAGATGGATGAGTACCAACAGAAGATCATTTTCTAATGAGCAGGAATAACAGCTTTAGCTGTAATTTTAATCAATACTGTAAATACTGATAGCTAGCATTTATTATATTCTAGACCTAAGAACTGTTCTTAAAATTTTAAGAATATTAAAGAAAACTAGTAAATGAGAATCATTGCCTACCTCTTTGTTTCAAAACATGGCAAATATGCCACCGACATATGCTTTGTTGCCTACTCATTGTGGGCAAAGAGGAAATTAGGGCTTTGGAGACTGCAATTCAAGTCTCTCACTGCTACTTCTCAAATGTTGTATTCCTTGAGATTTATCTGTAAAATAGAAATCTACCGACATCTAACTCATAACAAAATGAGGATAGTAAAAGACATAAAATGTCCAGGAAGTATGACAATGAGTAGGGACCTCTTATGGACTCATCTAACTCTATTCTCTCTGTGTGTATGCATGAAGATGTGCTTAGTATTGAATACTCCAGAGTGCACATGATGATTTTACAAGTGTGGTTTGGAGACATAAGCTTGAAAAAAGAAAACAGAGATTTGGTTTCTCCATAATTCAAACCTCCTTTCATTTCCCTCTAGGTGTTACTCTGGGGGTCAAGCTTCTAAGCATGGAGGACCACCATGAAATTACAACTCACCATCCACAAAGCAAAGTAGACTGCTCTATCCCCCAGCAACTCAGAGACCAAGAACAGAGCTCGGACGAGTTTACTCTTCCCCTTCCAGGGCTCCTGACGGCTCTCCCTTGCTGAGAAACACTTGGCTCTTGGCCTTCCTTCACTTTCTATCTGTCTGTGGGTTACAGCTGATCTACATTCAGGATTTTTCAAACTTCTCAAGTTCCCACCTCTAAATCACAGAAACTCATGCAGATCTTCAGTTTCTTTTATCGATTATGCCATCTTTGGCTGCAGCAAATGTCTGTTTTTTCACATATCACCATAAATCTGGAAATGTTTTCAAAGAGAGAAAGCTAAAGGATACTAGATAAAGAGTGAATATTGTATGTAGAATAACGACCACTGTTTCCCCAAAATTATTTACATCTTCATTTCTGAGATATGTAGGTATGTTGACCTTAACTGGGGCCTTTGATTGAGTCAAGGTCCCTGGGACAGATAGATGGTTTTGAATGACTCAAGAGGGCCAACTTAACCATCCCTGCAGGCTGTGGTTCCAGGGAAGAGTGGAAGAGTGACTATGGATAAAGGTTAATGAGCTTTTCCAAGTGTTTAAAATTGAGAGAGGCCACTAGCCAAGACATAAACACATTCTCTCTGAGCTAGACAATCCAAGGCATAAGATCCTGCCCTAAGTACTATAGAAACACATAAAGCCCCAACAACATCTTCTCTTTAGACCTGTAAGACTCATGTTGGTCTCCTGAGCAGCAGATAATATGATAATATTTTTGTATTGATAGTAGGACACTAAACAGCATGGGGATAGGTAAAGAGGAGTAAAGAGGAGGCATTTCTCAAGAGTGTCCAGTCTCCACCCACACCGGGGAGTTTTCTTTGGAATCCATGGGTTAGAATTTTTCTGGAGCAAACTTACTCCCTCTCCAAAGTCACAGTCTTCAATAAGAGCCCTTCTCCTCCTCCATGATGTATTTCTGTGCATACCTAAGACCATAGAAAATGTAAAGAGACAGAGTTATTGTAGGCAGCACTTATATACCGTTAAGTCCCCACCACAGCCATTGTCTGCTGATGCTTCCAAGCTGCAGGCTGCATGGGTGAAATATTGCTATGTATTGAACATATGGGAAATGGATTACTTACCTTTTGCCTCACAGAAATATTTATTTGGCGCTTTGACTAGCTTAAATTTTTCTGACCATTTCTTTTTTCTAAGGCTGAACTAATAAAGGACCTCCTCAAAATAAGTGTTAACCTTTTCTATGCCTTGCTTCACAGTGGTGCTTGGCTTTGGCTCTCTTAGTTATGGATCCTGGGAAACATAAAACCATCAAAGTAGATATCCAGATACAAAGTCCCCCCAACATTCTTCATAGAAACAGCAAAGAGCCTCGTACAATGCATATGGAACTACAAAAGACTCCAGAGAGCCAACGCAACCTTGAACAAAACAACAATAACAAAACAAGGTCCAGATTTAAAGATAATGCTGCAGAATTATAACAATAAAACCATGAAGGTATTGGCATAAAACTCACATATACACCAAAAGAACAAAATAAAAGGCCCAATCAGGAGTGCATATACCTGCAGCCATCTGATATTTAACAAAGATGTCAAAACACACACTGGAGAAAAGACAGCATCTTCAACAAATGACACTGAAAAAACTGGACGTCCACATGTAGAATGAAATTAGACCCATATCTATCACCTTGCACAAAATTTAACTCAAATTTTATTTTTAAAAAAATACCCACAATGGCAAACCTGAAATGCAGAAACTGCATTTAAATAGTGCTTTTCAATATATAGGCACAAGAAAGGATCTTTCAGAGTAGAACTCTACTTGCCCAGGAATTAAGGCCAGCAAATGACAGGAGGGACATTCTGTACAGCAAAGGAAATAATGAACTGAGGGAAAGGAAGCCCAGAGAGTCAGAATTAGAATCTTGTGTGTGTGTGTGTGTGTGTGTGTGTGTGTGTGTGTGTGTGCGTGCGCGCGCGCATGTGATAGATCTGAACAGATAATTCTCAAAAGAAAAAATAAAAACGACCAAGAAATGTCTTATAAAGCATTCTATATCATGAGCAATTAGGAAAAATGCAAATAAAAACTACTTTGATATTTCATCTCACCCCCTCAGAATGGCTAAGATTACGGAAACAATTAATGACAAATGCTGTTAAGGATATGGGGAAGCAGACACTTTCTCACTGTCGGTCAATTGCAAAGAGGTGTGTTCTGTGTTTACTGAGGGGAAATCTGCAGTGATACGTCTTAGGAAGAGTCACAGAAACGCCATAGGAACCAGTCCAGCAGAAGTCAGCAGGAAGCCACAGTCCCTTGATTTTTGGTTAGTGAGGACCAAATCATCCATTTGCAATCAATTGCACAAATTTGTCAATGGGTTGGGGTGTAGCTCAGTTGGTAGGATTCTTGCCTACCATGTACAAAGCCCTGCTTTCAAACCTCAGTACATAAAACAAGAATGTTGGTACACTTCTATAATCCGAGCACTGAGGAAGAAAGAGGAATGTCAGAAGTTTAAGGTCATCCTTTACTGTCTGGCAAGTGGGAGGCCAGCCTGGACTACATGAGCTCCTGTCAGAAGATAAACAAAAACAAAAACAAAAGCCAAAGCTATATATGACCATTCCCAAATATTAGTTAGAGAGAGAGAGAGAGAGAGAGAGAGAGAGACGGACAGACAGACAAAGGAAATACATTTTCAAGTAAGAACAAAAAAATCCTGATAAGGACAGATACTGATGAGAACTGAACTAAGGGAGCGAATGACCTCAGTTAGCAGGTTGCTGTTGTGTGATTTTGAGCATTAATTCATTTCAATCTTTAAAACACATGTTAAGTTTCTGTGTTACAGAATTGTGGTCAGGATTAGATTATACACATAAAAAGGCCTTTAAAAGACCCAGTGGTGTGTTTGGTACACACACCAGCAAAATATCTGATTTAGTCTCTCATTTGTTCACAATCTACTCGGCCTTTGCAAGTGCAGCGACACAATCCTTGAACATAACGATTCCACACATCCGGGAATTGCTGACTTTCAAATTCTGACAGTTACAAACGGAGTTGCCAAAATGCTTCAACAGGGCAATTAGAAGCTAGCTATCTTTTGTCTTATGCATGGCTTTTCAATGTTTCATAACTAACTCTGTGGAAAAGAAAAAGACAATCTAGCGTTATCAGCATTTTCGAGCACATTAGGATTTGAGCAGCTGAATGACAGTCCCTCCTAGAGGAGAGATTCCCACTCACAGAACCTGATGTGATGGCCATCAGCCCTCGTTCTACAAATTATAAAAAAAATCTCCAGTGCCTTTTCTAACATTTGCTGATGTTAGAGTTCTGATGGAAACATTCAAGTCCAACACAGTTTCACCATCAATTTTTTTTTGAATTTATTTTATTTTATTTTACAATATAATTCAACTTTACATATCAGCCATAAATTCCCCCTTTCTCCCTCCTCCCG
>CABHPP010107783.1:2500-19560 GCA_902168425.1 Peromyscus attwateri
ATAAGTTTGTTCAAAACGATGCAACCAATTTAATGTTCCTCTGATGGAAACAAACGAAGTCAGGATGCAGTAAACTTGTGTGTCTATGGAAACCAGAAGAGTGTGTCGCATACCCTGGAGCTGGAGTTACAGGCGGTTGTGAGTCTCCTGATGTGAGTGCTGGGAACCGAACTCAGGTTTGCTGGGAGAGCAGTGTGTGCTCTTAACTGTTGAACGGTCGCTCCAGCTTTTAACTGCTGAGCCATCTCTCCAGCCCATTTTTTCTCACACTGCTTTTGAGCCATGTGTCCTATACTTTTTAATATATTTTCTTTTCTTTTTTCATTTAGAAACTTAAAAAAAAAATGCTCTTGAGAAGTCTACTTTGAATGTTGGATTGTTTAGAAATGTACTGTTTAATCTTCAAATGTTTTAGGCACTTTTCATTATCTTTTTGTTAGTGATTTCCAGCTTAATCCTGTTATAGTCAGAGGCCACAATAGGCACGGTTTTAATTCATTTAATTTTTAAGCTTCATTTTACGTCCAGGATATGGTGAATGTCCCAGGTTGTGTGATCATTGTGGGCAGTGTTTTCTAGGTGTGGGCTAGATCTGGGTGGTTGATCATTCAGGGCTTCATTCTTGCAATCTTTCCATCCACTGACTTAACTATCCAGGAAAGAGTACTGAAGTCTTGGAACATAGCTTGTATCTCTTTGAATTGCATAGAGAGTTTATAATTCGTGTAACTATAGACATGTTCGGATTTAAGTGCATTATCCTCTATTTGGTTTGCTATTTTTGTTCTTGTTACTGTTCCTTTATTGCCCCTTGCCTGTTTCTTGTGGGCTATTTGAGCGTTTTTAGTACTGTGACTTCTGTTTTGTTTTGTTTTTTTGTTTTTTTCTTTTTTTTTGATTTTTCGAGACAGGGTTTCTCTGTGTAGCTTTGCGCCTTTCCTGGAACTCACTTGGTAGCCCAGGCTGGCCTCGAACTCACAGAGATCCGCCTGCCTCTGCCTCCCGAGTGCTGGGATTAAAGGCGTGCGCCACCACTGCCCGGCTCGACTTCTGTTTTTAAAGATGATGATGTTGGTGATATTTATTTGAATTCTTGCTGCAGGACATGCTGCATCAACTTCACTCTTTGAAATGTTTGTGTGTTTATTTGTTTATTGTGTATTGTGTTGTGTACATGTCTTGGCATGTGTGTAGAAGTCAGAGGACAGCTTGCTGGGGTCAGTTCTCTCCTTCCAATGTGAGGGTCCTGCCTGGGAATTGGGGAATTGAACTCATGTTTTCAGGCTTGGTGGCAAGTGGCTTTACCAGTTCTACTCTTTGAGTGTGATGATGATGATGATGATGGTGGTGGTGGTGGTGGGGGTGGTGGCAGCTATGGTCCAGTGATGACTGATGTCTGTATTTTCCATGTTGAATCTGTAATATTTATGACAATGCTGCCAATTAAGAATTCAGTTAGGCTGGGCATGGTAGCACACACCTTTAATCAGATCACTTGAGAGGCAGAAGCGGGTGGATCTCTGTTGAGTTTGAGGCCAGCCTGATCTACATAGTCAGTTCTAGGTCAGCCAAGGCTATAGCGAGACCCTGCCTCTTTTTTTTTTTTTAAGAATATTTCTTCTTATTTCACAGCTGTACAAAACCCAAACCTAACAGACTTAAATATTATCTCAAGTTCACCTTTAAGATCATGAGGGAGGCTCAGGGGACAATCCTCATTGCGCTCCAAGGCCCGCGTTGTATTTTCTCCATGACAAGCTTGGTACATATGACTTCAAGACACAGGATTTTACTAATTTGTAGCACGAATCTTAAAAGGTCTTAATATAAACAAACCCAGAGCCAGATATTGGGGTGAATGCTGGAAGATCAGAGAAGCAGAACAAGCCACAGCTAACCTCACCTTGCCAATTCCTCAGCTGATCCTGTCTCCTCAGACTGGAAGCCTCTGAGTCCTCATCCGAATGGCTCTCAGCTGAACTGCTGCTGTTGAAAACCTAAAAGCTTAACAGACTCTAGTTCCTTGTCCTCATGCCTTAAATACCTTTCTGCTTCCTGCCATCACTTCCTGAGATTAAAGGCTCTTGTTACCATGCCTGGCTGTTTCCAGTGTGGCCTTGAACTCACAGAGATCCAGGCGGATCTCTGCCTCTAGAATGCTAGGATTAAAGGCGTGTGTGCCACCTTTTCTGGCCCTTGTATCTAGTGGCTGTTCTGTTCTCTGACCCCAGATAAGTTTATTAGGGTGCACAATATTTTAGGGAACATAATATCACCACACTAATTGTTGTTGTTTAGTCTACTAAATTATGTGACTGTTAAAACTGTCGAAATATAAGACAGTTTTATGGTGATATTTTCTTTTGTACCAAAATGTTATTTGTATGTTAATAAATAAAGTTGCCTGGGGATCAGAGCTATTAGCAAGTCATAGGAAAGCAGAGCAGTGGTGGTGTATGCTTGTGATCACAGCACTTGGTAGACAGAGCTAGGTAAGTCTCTGTGTGTTCAGGGATACAGCCAGCATTGGATACACATGCCTTTAATCTCAATACCAACCATAGAACACCTGGAGGTCTATACAGACAGGCCGTGATGAGGCAGTCCTGTGGTTGGGTTTACAACCAATGAGAAGACAGAACAGAGATTATAGAAAGACTTTAACACAGGAAGTACCTTCTCCTTCGGAGAGGTAGGACCACTGCAGGAGGAAGGGTAAGGTTTTAGCTCTTAGCTCTGACCTCTTGGCTTTCTTCTTTGCCTTGGTTCTGTGTTTCTTATTTATAAGACAGTTGGTTACATCTACACAGTTTATTTCTTTTCTTCTGATGTGTGGGGTGGGAGGGATATAAGTGCGTCAGAGGGCAACTTGGTGGGAAGTTTCTCCTTCCAGCACGTGGGTTCCAGAGACTGGATTCAGGTTGTTAGACTTGGTGGTAATTAATGTCGCCATGTCACCGTGTTGTCACTGGATCTAAAACACATTTTGTATTGGAAGATAACCCACTTTCTGACGCCTCGTGTGGGGAAGGACCCTTTTCTCCCCCGTGGCCAGGAAGCTCACAGGTCCTTAACTTACAGTTTCACTCTTTGAAATGTTAGCATTCCTGGTTGATCATCTGCAGCTTTAGGCATGGCTATGCGAGTAGCTTGAGTCTACTACAGACAGCAGTGATTTTCATTCGATTCCTCTTCTTTTCTCTTGCTTCAGATGGTGTACTGGTATGGCGCTTGAAGCTCGCTGTTAAACCGGGTTTGTATACTGAAACAATGGTTTCTTGTCTCAGTTTTTATTGCATCATAAAACTCCAGAAAGAGCATATGGTATATATTTGATTTTGATGCTGTGAGGGCCTAGCACTCCGCCAGTGGTTGTTTTATAGTCTGCTCTATTTATCAGGTAACCAGTGTCACCAAGAACCGCCCACTTGCTGTTTATACTCCAGACTCCCTTTCTGAGAGGGACCGCTGCTACGCTGCTGTCACGCACACTGTGAATTTTGCATCCCCTAGGAACCTAGAGTTATGTAGCAGGGACGGTCTATTAAGCCGCTTAGGTAGCATGCACTTTTACTTTGTAGGTGGTAATTAGAAGATGTTCCGTTCATCATGAGGCACGCATTCACATGTGATCATCTGAATGTGTTCTGCCCAATTTAAAAGACTATTCTAAATGCTTAACAGGGAGAGATGGAACCAGTGTTTATTGAGTGTGTGCTGGATAGCGTTGCCTTGCATGTACCATCTTAAACAGTCTTTCCAAAGGCTCTGAAAGGAACTTAACAGACTGATCAACAGATTTTGAAGTTTATGACTGGATGCATCAGGCAGTTCATACAAAGCCACGTGGATACCGATATCCGGTTCAAACTATGGGACTCCAAATCCGTTGTAACCTCTAGCAGAATATCTGCCATCCTTTCCCCATACAGGCTGCCATCCATCTCTACGGGAACTTTCACTTCCCAATTACATCAGTGTCCAACTCATATTTTCCCTTTACTCCATAATAGTAACAACCTATAGGGCAAACCAGTATAATCGTTCGGCTTTTCATTGCTGAGTACTGTTCCACGTTACAATACATAGTGAATGCGTCCCTGGTAGACACCTGAGTTGTACATGGTTGGAGGCTCTCAGGAATGAAGTGGCTAGTGCACAGATTTTGCTTTGCATGCCCTTGACTTTCCCACTTTTTCACAGTTATTTTGGGCTTGGGGTGGGCAGCTCCACTTCCTTGGTTCAGCCCCACCCTGCCCACTTCCCTGGAGCCCTGTTGGCACACACTGGCTTTCGCTCCCTCCATCTTCAGTGCTGGCTCTTGGGAAGCAGTGCTTACTTCTTTCTCGTGGCCAGCCCTGCACACAACTCAGACCTTGGGAACAAGCAGCAAGCCATGGACTGGCCATGCCCACGGTGATGCCTGTCCACTGTTACTTGCCATTGAATCTCCTTTAGTTCCTCTAGAAATACCAGGCTTTCTTCATAGGCAATGCCCAGCCCTCAGCTGATATGGCCCTCAGAAGAGAGAGATGGGTGTAGCTGGAGTTTTCTCTCTGGGTCCCACCAAGCCCTGGCAGTCCCTTAGCCCATTTATAAAATAAACACACAGACGTTTATATTATTTAAATTGCTTGGCCATTAGCTCAGGCCTATCATTGTCTAGCTCTTACTCTTATATTTAGCCCATTTCTATTAATCTATACTTTGCCACGTGGCTTGTGGCTTACTGGTACCTTACATCTTCCTTGTCCTGGCGGCGGCTGCAGGCAGTCTCTCCCTCTGCCTTCCTGTTCCCTCAGTTCTCCTCTCTGTTAGTCCTGCCCATACTTCCTGTCTGGCTACTGGCCAATCAGTGTTTTATTTATACAGAGCGATATCCACAGCAGATGGGAGCTGTTTTCCATCTTGTACATCCACCTCAGTGCACTTTTAAGTATCATTTCCAAGTTTTTCTGCAGGTAGTCCAGACTCATTTCCCTTCAACATCTCTTTCTACTCAGGGGCTTGGGCTTTCTCTGTACACAGCAGGAACGTTCTTCAATATAGGAGGCTGCAATGCATATTAGGATCTTGTCAGGTCCTTTCATTCTCAGTAGCCAGCAACTCCATACAGCAGAGGTGCATTAATCTTCATGTCATATGAAGACCAAGTATGGTGTCTTTCATACCATATTGTATTAGTCAAGGTTCTCTAGAGTCACAGAACTTTGGAATGGATATTCATCTATCTATCTATCTATCTATCTATCTATCTATCTATCTATCTATCTATCTATCTATTGTCTATCTACTTACCTACCTACCAACCTACCTACAATCTATCTATTATCTACCCATCTGTCTGCCTGTCTGTCTACCATCTCTCTCTCTCTCTCTCTCTCTCTCTCTCTCTCTCTCTCTCTCTCCCTCCCTCCCTCCCTCCCTCCCTCCTATTTATCTGAAATTGATTGAATGATTTATAGGCTGCAATCCAACTAATCTGACAACAGCTAGCTGTGAATGGAAAGTCCAAGAATCTAGTAGTTGCTCAGTCCCATGAAGCTGGGTGTCTCAGCTGGTCTTCTGTATATGATGGAATCCTGAAGAAGTAGTCTCCATTGCCAGGAAGGAGTGAATGTGCTGACAAGGTGAGGGCAAGCAGGCGAAGAAGAACCCTTCCTTCTTCCATTGTCCTTATGTAGGATTCCAGCAGAAAGTGTGGCCCAGAGTAAAGGTGTGCCTTCCAGCCTCAAGATCTGGATTAAAGGCATGTGTCATCCTGCCTCAAGATCAGGCGAATCAAAGGCATGTTGTCTTCCTGCCTCAAGATCTGGATCACAGGTGTGCCCTCCATTTCTGGGTTATAGTCCATTCCATCTATAGTCAAGTTGACAACCAGGAATAGCCATCACACATATCAACACTTATTAAATTAATGATTGAATGAACAGTGAGCTTCTTGACAATTTCAAGGGAGATGTCCCAGAACCACAAATCCCTGATCTGTCCCCGTGCTCCAGCTTCTGGAAACTGGCCTTGCAATCCCTGCAGTCCTCCCCACCCCCGGCTGTGACTTTGCAGCCATGGTGTGACACCTGCTTGGCTTTACCGTATTTACTGGGAAGACATTTTAGCTTCTTATTATAGTCAGGATCAGCTTTAATGAGTTCTTTTCTTTGACTTATCCCAGTGAGAAATATTTATAATGGCATCCAAAGAAACCAGCCTGTATTCCTGTGGCCAGCAGGACAGGAAAGCCGCATTCTATTCCCCAGGCATGAACACTGAGCAGTTTGTTTCCAGTCCCCTCCACACAGCACAGCTACCGCTAAGTCTCACAATGATAGATGGAGCTTTAACAAACCCTACCAAGTAAATATAACAGAGGTTCTACAAGTATGTTTTCAGTAAATTAAATGAGGTAATGTCATCCCCAGTCCATAGCAAGTTAACAATGAAAGACACCATTGTGACTGAACGCTGTTATCAGCAATTGGTGTTGAGAAAACCAAACATTAGTAGGGGGAATATTTTCAAAAGTTAGGAAGGAATAAAGTCATGCAAATAATTAAATTAGGGAGAAGGAAAGTAATTCTGATAAAGGGAGACCAATTGAAAGGATGAATATAGAGGAGTTAGGAAGTTGACTGAGCACTAAATAGACAATGTACATTTCATACCATGTGATGAAAACCATGAATTACATGTCTGTGAATTCATGCATTTAATCAAATCACATTGTTTCAAACTGCAGTTCTCCAAACTTTGGACTTACATACAGCAACATCTCCAACAATATTGCAAGTGGAAAGCTGTGATTACATTCTTCCATGACTATTCCAGAGGCTTTCGGGTAAATGCATTAACTTTCACTGAACCTGGTGTCATGAGACATGTGCTACACAACTTTGAGAGCCTACCTTTGGCCGTGAAGTAAAGCCTGTGATGTTTCCATTCCCAAGTTCGTGTGTGAGGGGATTGCCATTAATTCTAAGATTGGGACCATTCCCTCAGCTTCTGGATGCCACCACCTGCTTTTGTCTTTAGATATGAAAGCATTCACCTGTACCAGCCTTAAACTAAGTTATCAAGTTTGGTTTCAGAAATGTGTTCTCAAATTGCTGCCTTGTTTATACTAGTTTGGGGGAGTGCTTGTCTTCTGGAACTGGAATTTATAATCCCGAAAACAAAATTTTAGGGCATGACACCTCTTGGTGATTGTGGCTTATTCCTGGGTGACTAGAATGCTGCTTTTTCCACAGCTGATGAGAAGGGTTATCTTGGGGGAAGCATAACCCAGCCTGACCTTTACCAGCCAGCCATGCTGGGTCATTTGCTAGGAAAGAGACATGACTAATTTTTATGGGTGTGAGATTGAACAGGGGCCCAAGTGAAAGAGGAAGTTACTATAGCACTCAATTTCTGACCAGGCCTGCTTTAAAAGTGGTGGCCGAGAGATAGGGAACTCCTGTGAAAAGATAGGGATCCTATCAGGCCATAGCAGCTCAGATGAAGACAGCCTATGGAAGACAATGAACTTGGAGCTGATTTTTGCCCTAGGTCAGAGATAACAACCAAGCTAGATAGCTTTTCCTCATCTTCATCCAGGGACTGGCAGCCAGGTCTATGCTAGGAAAAAAAAAAAAGCTTGAAATAAGAAGTATTTTAAGAAGGAGATCACTGAGGGAGAATAAGAAATTTTTCAATGAATAGACCCAGAGCAGAGACAGTTGTAAAAAGCAAGATAATTAACAAATGTTCATAGGTAATGCATCTAGAAGAAAGAAAATTCTAGTGTTTTCCCTAGCCCAAAGATTGTCTCTGCCCAGCATCAATATTTACATTTCAAACTTGCAGGAAAATGCCAGTCATTATTTTTTAATTGGGGAAATTGATAAATAATGACAGTAAAAGAAAAAAAATCCAGGAATGCTTTTAAAGACATTAGTTCTAATAAAAGCAGTGCTTTAAATGAAAATAGCCTGTCTTTGCAGCTTATCACCGTGGGTTGAAATTAACATGATTTTACCTTTCAGACACTTCCCCTGTGACAGCCACGTACTCCTGGGCACACACAGCTTGTTTCAGATTTAGATGCAGTACTTAAAGGGACCCGCTAATTGGCACTGTGAAAAACAATTTATGGTACATTTGATTTTTCATTACTATAAAAGTGGTTTAAAATAATGAGGCTCATGAAAAGATATGACCCCTATCATAAATTGTGCCTATTATTAGGGTTGTTTGATCAGTCATGAAGGGGATATTCTCACCTCTTAGTACGTGTAAGTGTTAAATGGAATACCACCTTGTGACATCAATCGGATGCCTAGAATCCTTGTAGTCTCCTGCTCTTTGGCATCCACCCTGGTGTCCAGGCAGAAGGAAGTTGTGTGTCAGAGTAGAAACAAGATCTTGTCCAAGGACCCTCTCTGAGTTCTCTCACAGAGCCTGAAGGTGGACACATCATCTCTGGAAGAGGTGGCTGTCAAGCTCCAGGCTAGAAATGCACATTTCAGGGTCCCGCTGGTACAGGACCCTCAGCGATACGTGAATGCCCTCATTTGTTCTTTGGCTGGCCATTACTCAAATGTGCCTGAACATTTGATCAGTGGTGAGCAGGGCAGACATGATTTCCAGCCTCTTGGAGCTTGTGGGTAAGGATAAGAAAAAGGTGTTCAATTGAGAAGGAGCAGGGAGTTCACTGGGAATGTGGCAGTGAGGAGGAGACTAATGGTAGGCATTCTGGAGTCCACGCTGGATGAGAAGGTGGAGAGGGAGGAGATGCTTGAACTCTTAAGGGACTGATATTTGAATTCTTAGAATCCATGCAAAAACCAGGCAAGCACAGTAGCCTCTGGTAATCCTAGGCCCCAGGAAGCAGAGGCGGAGGATCCACAGAATAAGCTGGCTTGTCAGACTACCTGGAATCAGCAACCTCTGCCTTCACTGAGCGACTCTGCCTCAGGAAACAAAGTGGAGAGTGGTTCAGGAAGATGCCTCGTCTCTTGCTCTGGCCTCTGCATATGTGTGCGTGGGTGCTGGTACACCTGCACTCTCATCTGCATGCAACACACAGAGATACACACACGCGTGAATGCACACACACACACACCGCACATACACATCCCCAGCATCAACTCTGAGCCTACACATTGCACACTGCATGATGTGCACAGATATGCATGTCACGTAGGCATTTTATGTGTGTGCATTGGGGCATACAAAGAATTTTGCAAAAAGTTCACCAAAATTTTAGTATGTGACCTTTTTGGATGGTGATAGCAGGAAGTTTTCTCTTTTCATTTTAATCATGCCTTTCTGGATGGATATTTCTAGCATAAAAGTGTTTTTATTTATGTATGTATTTTATTGTTTAATTTAATTAATTTTTTTCACTTTGTATCAATGTGTGTGTGTGTGTGTGTGTGTGTGTGTGTGTGTGCATGTCTCTCTGTGTGTGTTGTGTGTGTGCCATGTGTGTGCAATGTGTGTGCAGATGTTCTTAAAAGCCAGTCATATCCTTAGAATCTGGAGTGATTGGGCCAATGTTGGTATTGGAAGCTGAACCCAGGAAGAGTAAAAAGTAGGAAGTGGTCTTAGCTGCCGAGTTATCTCTCCAGCTCAGAATGCTTCCTTTTAATACAAGCTATTTTAATTTAAAAACACAACTGAAACTTCTTGGCAACTTTGGGAAATGGGCCCATTACTAACTAAATTCTCTCCAGACTATTCTTTGACATGGAGAAGAAGCCAAGGTATCTTGGAGAGATGAATGGCCTCACTGAGCAATTTCTCTCTAAGCAGCTATGGTCTCCTGTTGAGAGGTCACCTGATAACTTCCAACAACTAAGCATACCACGTGACCTATGATTTCCCATATGAATGGCTATCTTTCTTGGGTGTTTTTCTGCCACACTCTCCAGAGTCCTAAGACCCAGGCTTTTTCTGGGTTGTAGTTACTGAATCACTTAGCAGGAGAGCCAAATGGGAAAAATAACTCATGGAAACTGAGATGATCCTTTTCATTTTCTAAAGATAAGGGCTACGTCATTGAAGGAAGAGGTAGGAATTTGAAGAGTATGGCTGTTTGGGTGAAGAAAGGTCCTGAGTTGGGTTTACTATCCTTTTGGGCCAATCATGCTTATTACCAGGAATTGAGAGGTCAGCATCAGCGTGTAACCTTGCAGACAGTATTTAATGCCAGGCTATCAGTAGCAGGAGCTTCTGAGAGCCTTCGGGGAGGTGGTGATGCAGTCTGAAGGCTTAATCAAAGTCAGGCAGGAATTAAGTCTGTGGACACCATGTCCTCCTTCTCGGCTTGGGGAACAAAAAAACAGTTTTATTCAGTGACAAGGAAACATTATGTACTGAATCCAGTTTATGTACACCCTGGTCTAAAATTACAGGATATTAGAGGGACGTTGTTTTCCAATCTGAAATGTGTTCGGAGCTCCTAAACTAGGTTTTACATTCTGTGACTGAATTCTCTGCAAGAGCCAGGGAGATTCTGAGTCTATACTCCACATGGGGCATACTGCATGCTGTCTCAGGACAATGTTGCTTCTGGTAGTTTAGACTAGTTCTGGCTCCCTCCAGCCCTTCGCTTCCACTCTGGTCTTTGCTGACTTGGCCCAGCTGTTCCAGACGGAAGCCACGTCAGCCTTCCTGCAGTTCCTGACACACATGCTCTGACTACAAGATATGCCGTCTGCTCTCATCTCTGGGATCTTCTCAGTCAACACACCACCTCTGCCTATGAAGACAGCACCTCAGTCCAGTTTTATTCCTGCAGCCCCTTCACCCTACTTTAAGTTGTGTGTACCTATCCCTACCCTAGGGTGTTCTTCTACCACATCAGATGTCAACTTCATAGAAACAGGTCTTCCCTTGTATGTTCACTGCAGCAGCTAGAACTGTGCCTGGCAGAGTCAACGTTCAGTATACATTCATTTCACTGAATGAATGAATGAATGAATGAATGAGTCCTAGGAATCCATTTACCTGGGGACACAATGCTGAGTTACTAGAAACATCAGTTATTATAAGTGATCCTTTTAAGTGCATTAGGGGGAAGCTGCTGTTACTGAATTCTACCTTTTATCCTTCCTGCAACAATCAGCATTTTGTTTAGACTTAAGTTCTAGAATTTGATTTTCTTTGCTAGCCACATTCCCCTGTATGTGGTTCTGAGTGGTGAGGCACATTCGAAGGGTCGGTCATCTAGACACATTTGGGCTTTCTGTATAGATGGGATCATGATCAGAAGGGTCATTGTTCCTGGGTTATGTTTTCTGGCCTCTATGAGGACCATCCGAACCAAAGACAATTCCAGCTGAAGGGAGAAATGGCATTCCATACCTCTTGCTTTCTCAGGGGTTAGCCCTTCAGTTGTTGGATTATGAGGAGGTCTTGGGGCTCCGATGTAGGTGAGTGCGCAGGGTGGCATATCCCGGTGTCTCTGAGCTGGGGGTCAGTTTCTGGGGGAGGAGTTTGTAGATGGCTTAGGCCACGTGAAGGCAGATTTTGTTAGTTAAGTGCCAAAGGCACTTGCTTACCCCAGTGCGGCGGTAAGGCTCTCTGGCATGGACTGAGAGTACACGGCGCATTGCCGGCGCTTGGTGGACGCTTACTGTTTTGTCAGCTTGGCCATTATCTGAGAGCGTTGGTGAGAAAACCTGACTTGAAAGTGTTTTTTCCTCTCAGTGCTGGTGCACCTATGTTCTCATCTGCATGCAACATGCAGAGACACACATCCATGCACACATACACATGTTCAAGCTCATACACACGTCCCCAACATGAACTTTGAGCCTCCACATTCCACACTGCATGGTGTGCACAGATATGCACTTCACACAGTGACACCTGGTTGTTGTTTCTCACAGTAAGAGCTTGAGAAGTCCAGTTGCTTCGAAGCATCACCAGGAGAGACAGAAGTCTGGATAGGCAGAACCTGAGTTTGTGGAGCCTGAACTGTTTACAACTTGGGTGGTCTTCCTTGAGAAAAAGCACATAAAATGAGGCTCAAGGCCTGGAGAGAGGCCTGAGGGAGGCCTAGAAGACTTGATTGTTTCCAGGGACTGACAGTGAAGAGATCTCCAGGTTTGTTGCCTGACACACTTTCTTGGATTCAGGCATGTTGGGACTCCTGGGGGGCTTGGTAATGTAGGGAATGTAATCTCTAGGTGCCTTCCTACTCTGAGGGAATGTTGAGTCTACTAGGAATGATATTCCAGTTACCAGAGGACTGACTGAGGACCAAGGGTAAACATTCTTCAGAGCTACTTGCTCTCAATCTCTGTAAGATATTGCAGCCCAAAGCAGCGACCTTAGGTACCAGAGAGTCTTCCTGACTCTTCAGAGTGGGTGTCAAGGTTCTGAGTGCCAGGGTCACACAGAGGTGTCACACAGACTGCTGCGTGTCTTCCCCATGCCCCTTGAAGGCAGCAGGGGTGACTGTCAAGCCGTGGGAACAGAAGCATTTTGCACATTCATGCTGGTACTTTATATACATCCTGCTGTGCTTTCACAGGAACCCTACAAGGTAACTATCATTAACCCGGTTTACAAGTGTAATAAAATGGCAGATTTACTCAGCAGACTCAGGTGCACAGTGACAATGTGGCCTCTTCGTTTCTCTAGCTAACATCAACCGGCTGAATTCTCATCCTGCTGGCTAGCACGAGACGGAATCTTGCCAATTAATGGCTCAATTTCTTCGGCTTTATGGATTTGTTCCTGTTTAAACAGTCAAAGTTTTCTAAGCCCAACCTCTTATTAGGGCTATTATATTATTTAAAAATTTTAAAGTTAATTTGTTTTGTAACTTCAGCAAAAGAACATAAAAGCTTTCTATATTAAGAAGGTAATATGTAGTGTTTAATACATGTATTCATTGGATAATGTTTACATCAGGTTAAATATACATCGTTTTATGAAATAGTTACCATTTCTTAATGGAAGAAATTTTCTAGGTATTTTCTTTTAGTGTTATGAAATTCACAGTACATAACTGTTTTGTACAGACTAGATACTGGGCGATAGCACCTGACCACTCTTGCTCCTCAGATGTAACTCAAGAGTCATTCGTCAACCTTCCCTCTTCCTGAACAGCTTTTCCACTGCTGTGACCAAATTACCTACCACAAGCAACTGAAGGGTGGGAGGGCTTAATTTGGTTTGTGGTTACAAAGAGATTTCAGTCCATCATGCAGGGAAGGCATGGTGGAGTTGGTGGTTGATGTCCTTACATCTTGGAAAACAAGGGTTGGGGTGACTATTGCCTTCAAAGACCCACCATCAGTGACTTACTGCTACCAGCTGGGCCCCACCTCATAAAGGATTCACAGCTTTCAAAGTAGCTCCCCCATTGAGGACTGAGCCTACATTCAAAATGTAGTGCAGTGGGGAACGTTGTAGATTCAAATGGCATTGACAGTTCCTGCGGGGTTTCTCACTTCTTCTTCTCATAAAGGCTAGTTTTCTGTACGCACAGGAGTCATTAGGTTCCAGCTAGGGCATGGAACTTGGGGGCACTGGTTGCATTCTGCCAATGGCTGTGCTGGTCTACCTCTGTGGGTGGAGGACCCAGAACTAAATGAACTCACATGGTCTTCTGGGATGGCACATACCTCCTGATGCTGTTTGAATCTGGTCACCTGCCCTCATGAGATAATCAGCACCTTCATGTCCTGAGTTGGGGTGCATGGAAACTTCTGGAGTCCCACGTGCCACGCACAGGTCAAGAAGAGCCCAGGGAGCATCCTTCTTCTGTCCCTGTCACCTTGTAGTCCTCTCCCCTTTGGCTGCAGCTCTGAGATAAAGCCCTCCGAAGAGCCCCTGAAGCTTCTGGAAGCTTGACTCACTTCTCAAGTTGAGAGTAGATGCTTCTCATCTGAATGAAATGGTTTACAAAGGTTTGATTTCTGACATCTCGTAAATATTGACATTTTGGAATAAAACTGTTGCATCACTCTTTTAAATCTACCCAGTGTTGTCTAAGCACCTCAATGATTTAACACCCACAGTTCAGGACGCCCAAGGACAAGCTCTTTTGTGCCACAGTTAGACACTCCATGGTGCTTACTCTCCTCTTTGATATTGCATTTCCATTTCACTTCTGCTGCAGAACTTTGCCCCAACGTGATGTATGTTTCTGCTTGAACATCTTTTATGACTCATCCTATCATTCTTCTCTTCAACAAAAATATGTGTATAAATCAGAAATTTCAAGTTCTTTTTGTCGCCGCAGCACTCTGTTAGAAAATTTATTATGGATCAAGTTTTCATTTCAATTATTTTTAGTGCATGATCGGTCTGAGTTTTATGTGTGTGTATATATATATATATATATATATATATATATATGTACATTATGTGTTTTTATAGTCAATTATTAAACAAGCCCACTTGTCCTCAAAATGCTGTCTGCTATTGAAATGAACAGGAGGGTTATTGTGGCAATTCAAGTGGGCCTTGGGGACATCAGAATTTGAAGGTGTCCTTTTGTCTGTTGTTTGAAGGTATACTTGGGAAAATGTATTTCAGTGAGACCTTCCTCTTTGAGCTGGGGAAGGGCAGGCATGTAGGGCGGGAGAAATAGAAATTCATTGTAAGTAGAACAGGATGCTGACTCCCATAGGCACCTTGGAAACACAAGAGGTTTGGGAGGTTTGATGACCATTGTCCTTCACCCTGGCTCACCATGTAACTTCTCCAGTAAATCTCAGGTAACTGCTCTGCTTTCTAGGACAGCAAGAAAATGCAAATCAAAGCACTGCTTATCCAACACTGTGGGTGGAGAGGGGAGATAAAGGCGGAAGATGCTATGCAGCTCTAAGACATAAACACCAGTGGCAGAAGTTGAGTCTGGATTCGGAGCTGGGCTCCTTTTCTTCCCAGGACCCTGGATGCTTCATCAGAATCAACTGTCTCTATTTAGATATGAGTGCTTGCCTGCACGCATGTCTGTGCACCATGTGAGTGCCTGGCACCCTTGGATGTCAGAGGAGGGTGTCAGATCCCTCTAGAACTGTATGTGGGTGCTGGGTCTTCTGCAAGAGCAGCAAGTACTCTTAACCTCTGGGCCATTTCTCTAGTCACACAACTGTCCTTTTATAAACTGACTTTGATTACTCCTGTACTACCTTCAGTTAGCCTGAAGGTGGGTCTTAATCCTCCTCCTCTTTCTCCTCCTTCTTTCTCTCTCCCCTCTTTCTTCCTTCTTTTCTTTTTTCTTTTCTTTCTTTCTTTCTTTTTTTATTTTTATTTATTTTATTTTTTTTTTAGATTTATTTATTATGTATACAGTGTTCTGCCTGCATGTATGTCTGCAGGTCAGAAGAGGGCACCAGATCTCATTATAGATGGTTATGAGCCACCATGTGGTTGCTGGGAATTGAACTCAGGACCTCTGGAAGAGGAGTCAGTGCTCTTAACCTCTGAGCCATCTCTCCAGCCCTTCTTTCTTTTTTTTGAGACAAGGTCTTTCTATGGAGTCCTGGCTCTCCTGAAACTTATTATGTAAACCAGGCTAGCCAAAGAGGTGCCTTCTTGGTTTGTTCATTGCTGTATTGTCAACATTCAGGATTCAAAGGCAACCTGGGATTCCTGTGGTTGGGGAGGGGGAGGTGTCAGGAAGCAACAGGAAGAGCTGCTTCTCCCTTCTTCAGCTCCCCTGTGAGGATGTGTGTGGTTCTTGGAAGTCAACATGAACCTAATGTAAGGTCTTGGGGTACACCAGTTACTTTGGTGTTTCTGTGACAAAAATATCCGACAGAAACAACCTGGGGAGGAAAGATTTAATTTGGTCCTTGATTACAGAGGGTCTTGTCCCTCTGTGGGAGGGGGAAGACAGAACACAGCATCTCAGTTCATGGTGGCAGGGACATCAGTGAATGAAGCTGTTCATGTATCTCTGGATCAAGAGGCAGAGAGTGAGACACCAACAAGGAATTCCTGTCTCCCAAGGGCCTCTGCTGGTGACCTATTTCTTCCAGTTAGCCTCACCTCCTAAACAGCTCCCTAGCCTCCGGAAACGTCACCAGCAGCTGGGGAACCAGTGTTCAAAGCAGGAGCCTGCAGGGACATTTAAGCCTAATCTGTGGAGAATGGCAGCCATGTTTCTCCAGTACAGGGACAGCCTGTGCCGAACTAATCATTTGAATTCTCCTCAAAGACCTCCTCGGCCGTGCCTTGTTGACCAGGCAGCCTTTTCTAGTGCCCTTTGGTTTGTATTTGAGAGTCCTCAGAACTAATTTCCTGCAGGGAAGCTTGGAATAAGGGAGGGTTAAGTTGCAGGGTGGCCCTCTTTTTGTTGTTTTGGAGAGCAGAAAGATCATGAGGAAAATCAGGTGCTGTCAGGCCACCAAATTGCTGGTTCAGCTCTTTGCCAGTTCTGTGCCAGGCTCAAGGGTTGGGAGAACAGCCTTTAACACCTGCCTTTTCCTGGCAAACTGCTTCTAGAAATGGCTTTCCTATCAGGGCCGAAGGGTGAATTTCACAGTGCAGAAAGAGACTGTAGGACCTATTTGTCACCATTTTGTCACCGGAATGGAAGACAAGCTTTACTCCACTTGCCAGGAGACCCTGGTGAATATCAATTGAGTTACTAAGTTCTTCCCTGAAAAACTGCGCTCAATACCAGGGTCTTCAGGGGATGCTCATAACGGGGCGTGGTGGCAGAGCAAAGGATGCTGGGCTGCGGTTCTTGCCTGGGGTGCAGGCCGGAGTGCTGCTGATGCACACTTATTTACTCATCATCTTCTGGAGACTTCCAGATCTGGGAAGGGGACGGGTGCTCTCATGGAGATTTCACGCCTGCCTTTAGGTTAGTCTGCCTCCAAGTACTGAGGCTTGGGCCCTGCCCAAGCCCCTCATTAACTCTTTCTCCCTCCCTCCTTTTCCCTCTCCCACCCTCTTCCTCCCCCATCTTTCCCTCTCTCTGCTCTCTTTCCTTCCTCTTTTTCCTCCCTCCCCTTCTCCTCTCTCCCCTTCTCCTCCCTCCCCTTCTCCTCCCTCCCCTTCTCCTCTCTCCCCTTCTCCTCCCTCCCCTTCTCCTCTCTCCCCTTCTCCTC
>CABHPP010107783.1:19660-32277 GCA_902168425.1 Peromyscus attwateri
CCTTCTCCTCTCTCCCCTTCTCCTCCCTCCCCTTCTCCTCCCTCCCCTTCTCCTTTGTCTTCCCTATACTTTCTTCTTTCCTCATCCCTTTTCCCTCTTAGCCTTTCTTCTTATTTCCTCCTCCCTTCTTTTCCTGTCTCTCTCTCTCCCCCCCTCTCCACCCCCTCTCCTCTCCCTCTCTCTCTCCATTTCCACCTTCTCCAGTCTCTCAGCCGTTCCCCTCCCCCTTTTTTTCTTTTGCTTTCTTATCCCCTCTCTCCTCCCTCCCTCTCCTTATCACTGTCCCTTCAGTTCTGCTCCCCCCCCCCTTCCTGCTGCCACATCCGGGCAAGCAGTTCCCAAGAAACCCTATTAGGGGATTCTCTCCTCTTTTAAGACTGCTCACGGCACTCCTCATAAAGGTTTCTGAAGGCAGGTATAGAACGGTCTGGCAGACGGTTACCCAGTGAGGCAAATTTTCCATGGTGAAAGCTACTTCTCAATTCAGTAGTGCTGCAGAGGCACAGAACGCCTTGCTGGCTTCCTCAGGGTTGCTCACATGTGACATGTGACACAGAAACAGCAAACAAGGGGCCTAGGGATGTGGTGCTGGCCTCTCGTTAGGGCCACTGAAATGTATGGCGTACCAAAATGTTTGTGGGAGATAGAAGAATAATTGGATAGTTTAAAGATGTGATTTCCTTAAAGTCATAAGACATTGGATTTATTGTCCATGGATGGACAGAAAAAAAAAATTATCCTTCCTCAGTGGGAGACTACATACTTAAGAACTAGGTTTTACCAGTAAGAAATACCTTTGTTCCAGTTCTTCTGCTTAAGAAATATGGTCACAGAGATTAACTCCTGCCTCCAACACCACAGAGAGCTAAGGACATGACAGCTGATGCCCCCCCCCCCACCACTACCCACCCCTGTGATACATCTTCCAGGATGCCTGCCTTGAAGAAGAATCTTCCTGATTCCTTTGTACCACTGGGCATCAACCATTCTTTTAATAAACTACTGTAGCATGCAAATGAACAAAATGGGAAAGTTCTTGGTGACAGTAGGGCATGGGGAATGGGAAGGTAATTGAATAGTCTAGATGTTTCCAGGTTGGCAGCAAAAGCAACTCACATGGTACATGTCTCTGAGTAAAGTTAACACAGGTTCTTTTAAACTCCAGGAGTTCTAGCCTTGCTTCTTTTATCTGGGGTTTCTTTCACTTTGTAAAACCTTTAAGTGTTGGTGTTCTCAAGATTCATCCTTGGCCTCTTTCTCTTCTCCCTCAGCCATTTCTTTCACGTCGGTGGCTTCAGTTTATAAACCCACAAACTCCCTGAGCCGCACAGCCAGCCCAGGCCTGTCCACTGAGCCCTGTGGCCATGTTCCCACCAAACACTGGACTTTCTCACCTTGATGTTCCTTAGGCATTTGAAAATAAGTATGTTCAAATCTGAACCCCTCTTCTCCTTTGGCGGTCTCCTACTACCTCAGTGCCTGGCCTCATCAACTTGCCCAGCTCCTGTATCTCTCTGCCCTGGTCATTGGACCACCATCCTGCTGCTACTCAATTAGTTCCCCAGGAATCATTTTAGCTTCCTCTTTCCTCTGAACACGAGTGTGTGTGTGTGTGTGTGTGTGTGTGTGTGTGTGTGTGTGTGTGATGTGTGTGGAGGTCTGAAGACAAACTTGGGTGCTGGTCCTCATCTTCTACCTTGTTAGATGCGATTTCTAATTGTTTGCCTCTGCAAGTCTGGATTGTCTGTGAGCCTCTGGGGAGTCTCTCTCCGACTACCATCATGCAGGTTCTGGGGATCTGAACGAGGGGCCTTTTGCTTGCATGCCAAGGGATTTACCCACTGAGCAACCTCTCCAGCCCGTTCGCACTTTATTTTATTAACTGGCTTATGTGTCTACGACTTTGGCCCTCTGATATCTGTTCATTTTTGTTGTTGTTGTTTAGACAAGGTCTCCCTATGTAGCCCAGGCTGGCCTCAAGTTTGAGCTCTTCTTGCCTCAGCCTTGAGAATGCTGGGATTACAGGTGTGTACCATCATGCCAGGCCTATTCTCTGCTCTCTATTATCACACTATTTGCATACCATGTCCTGCTGTTTCTCATCTAGTGCCCCAGCGTCCCCAGGTGGTCCTGGTGCCTCAGTCTTGATCCCTTCCAATCTTCCTTCCATGTTACTCCCAGAGTGTCTTACTCTCCCCCTCTAAAGCTGGGGGTGTGTGTGAACTCCACGCAGAATAAAGACTTTGCCTAATGTTTGAACCTTCCACAATCCAACTTCTGCTACCATGATGTCAACTCATTTTATCCTCGGCAGATGTCACCCCCACGCTTTCCTTGACACCCTATGCTGGAGCCCCCAGGGTCGAAAGGCCTTCTTCCTTTCCTTCACTCCTCAGACTTGCTTGAATCC
Organism: Peromyscus attwateri; assembly: GCA_902168425.1. Lineage (NCBI taxonomy): Eukaryota > Metazoa > Chordata > Mammalia > Rodentia > Cricetidae > Peromyscus > Peromyscus attwateri. The sequence goes on from CABHPP010107783.1 coordinate 22,071, forward strand.
CTCAGATCCATCCAGAGTGTCCCTTCTCTTGGAGTCTTTCCCTGAGTCCCCGAGCCGAGGTGACATTCTTTGTGTTCTTCCCTCCCACCCCGGTCAGGTACTTTGTGCCTGACACTGTTAATCTGTCAGCCTTTTCTGGCTGACAAGCCCCTTGAGAACAAGGCCTATGTTGTTTTCTTCTGTGTACTCAGCACCTGATATTCTGTTAGCTACTCATAAAATTAGCTGAATGAATGAAATTAGTTTTCCTCCCCCAGAAAGGTCTGGGGAAAAAAAAAAATCTATGAGCTATGGATTCATATATTTTTGCTTTGACAAAGCATTTATTAACATTCCTCAAGCCAATTAAATGAAAACACACACACACAAAAACTTGACCGACTCTTGAGTCTCAGCTGCAAAGGAAAAGACTATGAAATTCTCCCGCTCTCATTAACCAGCGCCTCCTTCATCTTGGAATAGCATCCTATTAGACGAATAATTTACATTTAAGGAGAGAGGGTAAACAGCATTCTGATTCATGAATGTTAAGCAGCATCTGCATGTCATTTAAATAAGGGAATTACTATCCTGGGAAAATTAGGAATAGAAAAAGCAACCCTGAGAACAATATAAAGGGAAGAGTGGGGGAGAGCTCAAAGTTTGTCTTATCTGCCTCCCTGGGGAGACAGGGGTGCCGTCTGGTTCAATGGGCACCCCCAATGACAATCCTAGTGCTTGGCCCACAGTGTACGATGAGGCAGGGAGAGAAATGGATCAAGGGACAGAGGTGCAGTGGGGTGGTGGTGGCGGATGCTTTTTATAAGCACAGGTGCAACTTGCTTTTATACAAGATGTTCACAGGATTTTCAGTTGGCAAGTGGGCCAGACATTGTGTGGTCACTCAGTTCAGTACTCTGTCTTCTGTGTCCACCTCTCTTCCATTGGCCAGCGGGTCCGTAAACCACATGGCTAGTTTATTAGATCACACTATAACTTTGGGCAGTGTGACGCCCTGAGTGGCAGCCTCAAGATCTCACTGTCCGTGAGCCCTGGGACTTCATTCCCCGCTTTGGTCTTCTAGAGACATTCAATGGTTCCTTATCTCCAAGCAATTCTGCATTTTGTCTTCTTCTCACCTGGATCCTTCCAGTAGCCTTTGACCTCTGGCTTGTGCTGAGTCCCCTCTGCACTACATGGAAGAGTTGTTGTTTTCCTGGTCAGGCACTGACTGCTACCCACACTGACCACTACACTTGAGGCACAATATGCCCATGTTTTGTTAAGGCTGTGGCAGTTCTACTTTATTATAAGATCCACTAGAAGCATATAATATTTGAAATAAAGTCAGTAACTAGGAGAGAGGTATGCCTAGTGTGATGTCCATTCAGGAGTAGCAAATGGGTTCAAACAAGAAGGCAATGGAGACGCCGTAACAACAGAAGGCTTCCCAGCCAGGCCACTCAATAGCCAGCTCTCTGCCTGTGGGGGCCATACTGACTCCTTTGCCTCTGCTTCACCGTCTGGAAAATGAAAGGGTTATTCTGGGTTAATTCTCAGTAAGAGCCTAGGCTATCAGTATAAGAATATATGTCCTTGAGGAAAGTCTTCTTTGGACAGTGGGGTAGGTGGGTGGGGTGGTGGTGGTGGTGGTGGTGGTGGTGGGTGGTGGTGGTGGTGGTAGTGGTGGGTGGTGGTGGGTGGTGGTGGTAGTGGTGGGTGGTGGTGGTGGTGATGGAGGTGGTAGTGGTAGATGGTGGTGGGTGGTGGTGGGTGGTGATGGAGGTGGTGGTAGTGGGTTGTGGTGGCGGTGGTTGGTGGTGATGGAGGTGATGGTGGTGGTGGGTGGTGGTAGTGGGTTATGGTGGTGGTAGGTGGTGGTGGTGGTGGTATTTCCCTATGTAAGAGGTGATTCCAGGGGTCTCTTGAGCTGCTGTTTAACCTGAACCTGACCTGCCGTGGGTGTTTCACAGTTAGTGAGTCCCAAATACCATCCATTTCCAGAAGGTTGTCTTCATTGTATGGACATTTCGACGACTGAGGGTGTCAAGTCTTTGCTAAGGCAGTGACCTCTTGTGACCCTTCATATCACACTCACACATGCAATAAAGCGAGTTCACGGAAGGTGTGACCGACGAACCGAAGAGCCCTGAAGCAGACAGAGGGCTCGTGACCGGAGCCTGCAGCGTGGTTGCATACAAACAGAACCTCTGGGCGCTGCTGCAAGCCCTTCTTCTCCTGCGAACCCGGATCTGCTGTATTATCTTTGATTTAGCTCTCTTAATGTGTGCTCCAATCTCTGTATATATTTTGCTATTATTAATGTATTTATGCATCTTGAAATTGCCTAATTAATCCCTTGCCTTCCCAATGAGCTATGTAAGTTGGTGGATTTTTATGATAAACATCATGAAAAAAACACAACAACAGAGCATAAAATACTAACTTAATTTACCATGCCCATAGCAAAGAAGTTTAGGCCATGATTTCCTCCCTGAAATTAACTAATATTTCTTATTGCTTTTCCTAATTAAAACTTATCCCTTTCCTACATCCTAAGGGTGCCATTTTTATTCCTGAAACTATTTAGAAGTGACTATGTATTAAGCTACCATGTTGGCTGTTTCAGGGGGAAACTAAATAATAAGCTTGTTCTCCACCTCCAGGTGCTTTTAAGCCTAAAACATGACCTCTCAACTTCAGAATTTTTGGCCTTTTTGACAACCATGCTGTGGATGTGACCCGATGAATTTATGGTGGTTGAGCAATGCTCCTGACCTCAGTCCACAAGATGCTGATAACACCCTCTCTCCAGCTGAGATCACTGAAAATGACTCCAGGCATTGCCACATGCCGGACACCTCTGGGGATGGCGGGACATAAAATGGTCCCTACTACCTGGTGTTGAGAACTGTTGGCTGGTAGAAGTGATGGTGCTGAATGATAATCACATAGCACAGGCAATGACCGTACCGCACAGGCCACTAGAGGAGTATGACGCATACACCACAGGGATTCAAAGAAGAGCAGGGATGGAGACCAAGAAGAAGAGCCCTTGGAGGAGGCACCCTGGATAAAAGAGTTGAGAAGGCATCATAAGGGCAGACCAGGGTAAGTTGAGAGATGATCAGCTTGCCTGGATGGTAGGGCTGGTAGAGGGGCCTTCGGAAGGTGGGGAGGAAGGACTCGGATCCAGAGCACAGAGGGTATAGGCTATCAGACTGGAGCTAAAGCTAGCTCATAAACCAGGGGCATCGCAGCAGTCATGGAGCTGGGATGGGGCCTGTGTCCTACCAGCAAGAAAATAAACCTGGTGGTGGTATGCAGGGCGGAGAGAGGGCAGAGATGGAAAACCCAGTTAGCATGTTTTTCTAGAAGTTGAAAAGAAGGCGTGAAGTAGGCCACTAGTAGGCACAGGATTCCGAGAGAGATGGAGTCGAACAGGGAAGGGCTCAGAGCACCATGCTGCGCACTGGCTTTCAGTTGGTCCAGGGTCCAAGCTCCTTTGTAGGGCTTTCATGTCCCTTGCTAACTCTCCTTCCTCTGCTTTGCCCACTGTCTACCCTGGCAACCCACCCTCCCCATCCTTTTCTTTGCTCAGTTTCAGTGCATACTGGTTCCCTAGCACCATCTTTTAAATCCTGTCCGCCCTTTGGAGTCTTTCTGGGACACCGTTTCTACCTTCATCTACCTGACACATCCTTATTCATCCTTAAACACACAATCTGGGTACCATTGGCATCATAGCACATGCCATGGTGAGGGCAAATGTTCTTCATGTAGAACACATCAAAGAATGACTGATTTTTACCCCTGATGGTTTTTTAAAAAAATATATTTAGGTGGGGCTAGAAATAGAACTCAGATTCTTGCATTCTGAGTTTCTGTAGCACTGAGTTACATCTCTAGTTCTTGTTTATTATTTTATAAATATTTATGTTCACTCATGTGTATGTCTTTATGTCTGCCTGCCTGTATGTATATGTTTGCACATGTATTTGTGTGCACCCAGGGTGGCCAGAAAATGGTGTTGGATGGCCAGGAGCTGGAGTTACAGGTAGTTGTGAGTTGCTTGATGTGGGAGCTAGGCACCAAACCTGGGTCAGGTACTTTTAACTGATGAGCCATCTCTCTAGTCCCCTTGTTTATGTTTATGTTTTTGTTTTTTTTTTTTAAAAAACCACCACTTTCCCTTGCATACGTTTTGAGATGAAGTTTAATAATTGTATCCTAGTTTATATAGGAAAGATTGAAACTTACACAAATATCCACTCTCACGCGATTGATTATGTACATGATGGAAAGTAGAGTATTGTGCAACTGTAACAGAGAATGTAGAGGTTTGGTATGTATTGATATGGACCAACCACTAGGAGCTACTGCTGATGAAGGAAAGCAGAGCGTCTAATAGCAGCTTCGCATGCCACCATTTTAATGTTAGTATAATAAAAAGAAGAATGACATTACAAAGGAGTGTGTTTGCTGATGCTTAAAGCACACACAAAGTATTACTAAAGTTGACTGTCCTGAGAAGGAAGGTTGCTGGAGAAGTGAGGTAGCAGAGACTTAAAAAAACAAGTGCGTTCAGCCTTTTGTATTTTCAGAATTTAGAATGTGAAGGTGGAGACGGCGTTCCAGGAAGACTCTAAAGGACACACATTCTTTGAGAGTCTCTGGCTCATTGTTAGGAACCAGTGTCCACTGAGCCTGAACAAAGGAACTCGGTCAAAACCATTGCAGTGGTTGCCCACCAATGGCTCAGCTGTATTCCTGATGTTTGATTGGGGTTCTTGGTTCTTCTTAGTATAACAGCAAAGAGAACATTGGCCAAATCGGCCATCCAACCCCCACTGACTTCCGAGGAAAGTCCTTGCCAGCCAGAGCATCTTTCTAGTCTCTTGCTCCATTCTGCAGAGCTCAGCAGTCATTTTGTGTCCAGCTGTACAAAAGTAAGGGCTCCCAAGGAGCAAAGTTTCTCCTGTGTGGAAAGGGCTCCTGGGCTCATCCAAAGAGACTAAGTGGGAAGGAAATTCGGACTGGGAAAGAAACATGGTGGGATGGCAGGTGGAATTTCATACAGCATATGAAAACCAAGACAAGCATGGCCAGGGTGACCAAGACAGACCCCAACCCAATTCTTTTCAAAAACAAATATTTATTGAGCGTGTGTGTGTGTGTGTGTGTGTGTGTGTGTGTGTGTGTGTGTGTGTTTGGACACATGCACCATGATGCCAGGTCAGAGAATGACTTTCTGTAGTTGGTCTTTCCTTCCACTGTGAGCTCTGGGGAACAAACTCAGGCCATCAGGCTTGGTGCCAATGAATCATTTCACTAGCCTCCAAGACGAGGTTCTAGGAAATTTCCCCCTCCTTCCTCTTCTCCTTCCCCTTCTCTTCTCCTCTTCTCTTTTCTGGCAAAGAACAAGAAGCTACTTCTCCATGATCCCCAGATCTTAATTTTGCTGCAGGCAGCAGGTCTGCCTGTGCACAGGGCTGTCAGCCAGATCTACAAGAACACAAGCCGAGGTGTTCTGAACATGTGCCTCGCGCACTCTTCAGCTGTCTTTGTTAATAATGACTGGTAAATACCTGAGGTTGTTCTCATGGTGGGGATTTAGAAGGGTGAGTGGTTTTTTATTTTATTTATTATTGGTGTGTGTGTGTGTGTGTGTGTGTGTGTGTGTGTGTGTGACAGGTGTGAAGACAACTTCTTTCCTTTCACCTTTATGTGGGTTCCAAGTCACATGGTTAGGATGTACGCATTACATGCTTACACTCATGGAACCATCTTACTGGCCCAGAAGAGTGGATTCTTACTCGGGTTGAGGCCAGAGTGGAGATGGGGTACCAATGTGCAGAGTGAAAACAATTTCACTGGCAGCAAGGAGTTGGAGGTCAAGGCCAGCCTGAAAGGGTAAGCCTTTGGGATCTGAGGAATTTTGAAGAGAGGGGTTTGAGCTTTAGTAAGAGGGTGTGAATCCATTCTAGCTCCAGCTGAAGTAGGTGTGAAATCCCTCTCACATCCGAATCACCAAACCCAGCAGACCCCAAGCTGATGTGACTCCAGTGATCACAGATGGACAGGCAAATTGTTCCCACTTGCCTGGACTACAATAGCACAGCCTGGGGCTGGCAGGGAAGAGTCTGCTGTGGAATCAAAGGTCCTTGCTGCTCACTAACATTTTATAGCTAGTTTTCATAATATGATACATTGTGATGAGAAGCAATTCCTCATCTTTTAAACCAGTGTCAGCCACGCTACGGAGGATCAATTGCTGTGGCTGCAGAGCTTGCAGGACTGAACATGGCTCTTGGGCGAACGCACCTAGACATACCTGGTATGCTGGAGGGTCTAGATAGAGAAGATGGTGTTCTGGTTAATCTCAAGGTGATGGCTGATGGCCAAAGGTCACCAGGATTTGCTGCGGTTATTTAAAATTCTGTCTCAGGAGGAGGTGCCTCTAGGGAATTACGTAATACCACCAGCAGCTGTTGTGGGGATTTAAATTGGAACTGGGTTAGAAGAAAATGGTTTCAGCATTGCCTCCTGTCTCAGTAGTCCGAGGACTCTGGGCACAACCCCCAAACCATTTAACTCACCAGGCTGGGTGTTAGAAGCGGGACTAACGGATTACTCAAACTTAGTTCCCTAAGGCTACGATGGCATGTAAGGGCATCCAGAGACATGGAGCCAAGGCTAGAAGCCTGTGTTTAAGGGCTGGCTCTGCCAAATTTAGGCTCCATGGGTCTCAACAAAGAGAAAGGGTCTTTTTAAAGGTTTCTGCCGTATTGTCTTATTATCCAGTGCCCTCTCCTCTCTGGTGGTTAGGAATCAAACCCAGGGCCTTGTGCATGCTAGGTAAGCATTCTGGCATGGAGCCGCATCCTAAGCCCTGTACTGTATTGCTGTGGGATGTTCTGTATGGCAAATGTGTTGCTTTGATTAGTCAATAAATAAAACACTGATTGGCCAGTGGCTAGGCAGGAAGTATAGGTGGGACTAATAGAGAGGAGAAAAGAGCAGGAAAGTGGAAGGAGGACAGCCAGCCACCGCCAGGACAAGCAGCATGTAAAGATGCCAGTAAGCCACGAGCCACATGGCAAGGTATAGATTTATGGAAATGGATTAATTTAAGATATAAGGACAGTTAGCAAGAAGCCTGCCACGGCCATACAGTTTGTAAGCAATATAAGTCTCTGTGTTTACTTGGTTGGGTCCGAGCGGCTTTGGGACTGGCAGGTGAGAGAGATTTATCCTGACAGTGGGCCAGGCAGGAAAACTCTAGCTACACTGTATTATCTTTTCAAGGCATACCCTTGGGGTATGTCTTGCCTCACCTACCCTACCTAATTATCTGCCTGTATGTCTTTTTATCTATCCACCCACCTATCAATCATCCACGTTATGTATCTATCATCTATGTTTTATGTATTGTGTATCTGCCTGTCTTTTTCTATCTAATTTACTTTTCTGCTGTTGATTAAATACTTTTCTAATAGCAGTTTTCTATTAAGCAGAGCGAGGAGAAGTGACTGAGACAAAAACTATCCTCTGGAGTATTTCTGCCTTTGCCTGGCTCATACTGCCCTCTGGTTCCTATATACTGGTTCCATCCACCGGCTTGGGTCTCCGCTAAACTGGCATTTTGGAGCAGCAGGAGACCGTGGTGAGGAGTCAGCAGCATTGGCTGCTTGCTGTAGACAAGGGCATGTGCGTTTCGTCTTGAGCAAGTACATGCTGGACGAGAGCCAGTCCCTCCTGGAGCATGTCCGCAGTGGAAGCTGCATGCAATCTGTGTTCCAGGCATTTGTCAAAATGAAGTCAAGATGGACTAAAGCCTCTGATGAGGCTGTGAAATTGGAGAGCTGGAAGCCTCCTTGTACAGTAGGTCTCCAAAAGACTGCTTAAGCTGGGTGACTAAACTCTGGCCCTTCCTAGCTTTAGGTGAGCTTGTTTGACTGGGTGGCCAGTATAACAGAGCCACACATCTGTACATTCCACAGTATTGAGTTCTCTCTGTGAATGCAGAGTGGTGCCTGAGACCTTGCCAATCCTCACTGCTCAGGTGCAGTGGCTTTACACTCCTTTGGTGATCTGAAAGTTCCACGGGCCTTTCAGGGCTACCCTGATACTTACTTTGGAGGAGCAAGCTCTCAGGGAACCCTCTGAGGCTGACCTGCAGTTGGCCAAAGGGTAACACTTCCTGCTCCCAGCTAGGGTAGTAGGGCCTAAAAAGAATCATGTTTTCCTGCTTCCTGCTTAAAGGACCATGTGAGGCAGGGTGGGAGCAGATTCTAACGGTGGAGCCTGGGAGTCTTCACTGTGTGGGCGGGTACTCAGAGAGGTACATTCAGGCCTTGAAAACTGATCTCACAGCAGGGTGTAATAGAGACCAAGTCATGGGTACAGTGAGGACCACTCAGTGAGGGTGCACAGCCCAAGACAAGGAGGGATGAGGAATAAGACCTTCCTCTATCCCTTTACCCAGCATAGCATTTATTAAGAATGTAATTAATTTGAATTAAATTTTTCATAGGCAATTCTATAAGTCCCGTCTTTAGGCTACACCATCTTACAATGAGCCAAGAATAACACACCTCTTCCAGCTGAGACATGAAGATGGGAAGATGGAGGCATCATTGCCACCATCTGCCACCAGGCAGGTGATGCGCTTCACATTTATGATCTCACAGAGGAGACATGGTTGTCCACTGGCAGAGAAAAGAAGCAGCCTGAGAGAAGACGCTTCCTCAAGTTCATACAACCGTGTACAGCGTGGTGGCTATGTGCATGGAAACCCAGGTGGGTGTAATTTTCAAAGCACAAATCTACCTTTTGGTCCACTCCAAGAGCCTTGGGGACGGAGCTCACACCTCTGCCAGGCACATGTTTCCAACACTGGGCTGAACTCAGGAAACAGTGTGTTTGAAGAGTAAATTACTGAATACTGAATGAATGAGGGATAGAGTTACATCTTTATTTAAAAATGCTTTTGTGATTTAGAAAGGATTAATTTTAACCAGGCATGGTGGCTTTAATCTCAGCACTTGGGAGGCAGAAGCAGGCAGATCTCTATGAATTTGAGGTCAGCCTGGTCTACAGAGTCAGTTTCAGCCAGGGCTACACAGAGAAACCCCATCTCGAAAAACCAAAAAACATACCATGTTTGTCCTTCTGGGTTTGGGTTTCCTCACTCAGGATGATTTTTTCTAGTTCCATCCATTTGCCTGCAAATTTCACGCTTTCATTGTTTTTCTCTGTTGAGTAGTACTCCATTGTGTATGTACCACATTTTCTTAATCCATTCTTCAGTTGACGGGCATCTAGGTTGTCTCCAGGTTCTGGCTATTACAAATAGTGCTGCTATGAACATAGCTGAGTATGTATCTTTGTGGTATGAATCAGCGTTCCTTGGGTATATGCCCAAGAGTGGTATGGCTGGGTCTTGAGGTAGTTCGATTCCTAATTTTCATTTTCACAATCCTCTTCAAGCTGGTGTAGTACCTACTTTTCAGGAGTGGCTCTGTGCAACATTTATTGGCCTCCTGAAATTCATTTAGCCCCCCTTTGAAGATACCTTAAAATTTATGAGCCTGAATGTAGCCATTATAAGACCATTAGTTATGCTCCTTATGAACTGCCTTTTTTTTCTTTATGGTTCTTAGTTGTTCTTTTGCAGAGCTGCCAGCTTAAGTCATGCTGGGATCAAGAAAAATGGGCCTTGGCAGTTTGTGTTCCTGGAGTTGTATCCATGCCAGTGGATGTCCACACACTCCAGAAGAGAATTTGACATTGCTGCTGCCATTGTTGCTGTTATAGCAGTGGCGGCCACCGCTGCTACTGTTTCTGGGATTACCATTTCATAATTGCTTACTCCAGGTAGCACAGTGGAGACCCTGGCAGCAAAAGTAGCTACCACAGTAAGTTAATCTTTCATTCTATTGGGCATGATAAATTTAATTCGATAGTTATATACATTTCAATTGGCTTTGAAAATTATAAATTTATAAACTCAAGTTCCATTTGCTTTTGGGATACCATCTTACAAGGACTCCAATTTGCAGTAAGGCTCGTTAAGGAAGGGAATGGCTCAGTTGCCTTTAGCCTACTGGCTATGGGTAGGATAGTACCTCTGTTGGTCTTTCCTGTGTCTAACACATAGATTGCAAGCCCAGTGCCACCTTGAGATCTTTGGCAGCAGTTAACTCTGCAGCTCACACATGATTGA
>CABHPP010107784.1:0-12269 GCA_902168425.1 Peromyscus attwateri
ACACACACACACACACACACACACACACACACACACACACACACACGGTAGTAATAAGATTTATTTACTGTCCAGAAAGAAAGAGAAGAAAGCAAAGGTGGAGTTGCCCACCATTCTTTCCCTGTTTATCCCAGGGGAAAGGGCAGCCTCTGTACCACAAGCTCCTGGGCTCGAAGCTACAGCTCATCACAACAGAGATGTGCTCTGCCCTGCTGGAGGGGCTGGTCATCTTCACTCTTGGGAACTTGGAAATGAGACACAAACTCAGTCAGTCATATGTAAAGATATACCTATCACTGGGGACTTGAGAAATCAAAGCCACATCAATTGCATTTTTAGGGAAAACCAAAATTAAGAGGAACTGACAAGATAATATGGAAGAGGTTAGTATGGATAAAACAGTAGGCAGTCAAAGATGGCAGTGTGAGAGGAAGGGCTGTGTCAGACCATCAGTCCCTGAAAGGGCCAACTGTACTGACATTGATGGGATTTCACGAGACTCTGCGTGGGCTTTCTTCTCTGACAATGAGGTCATTTTGAAGAGCTAAGTGTCAAAACTCACAACTCCAACCATACTCATTAAAACGTGAGACACCACACCTGTCAAGTCTTCAGGAACTCAGGTCCCCTTCGAATAGTCCTGTGGTTCTAAGGTAGAACTCAGAAGACTTCTCTTCCCAGCTCCCTTTGCGGCTGGGGCCATGGCCTGTGGCCTAGGCCCTCCTTGTTAGATACACATGGTGGCTGATACTCTCAGCTGAGAGAAGGGCAGTGTGAAGAAACAGCCTGGTGTGGATGGCCGGGGCCAGCAACACAGGTTGCGGAGCTTCTAGTTACAGGGGTGGTGGTGGTGGCTGCAAGATTAAATTCTGGGGGAGCAATGGTGTTCGAGCCAGTGTTTCTAGTTGTCTCAGTGTGTAGCAGTACAGATGCCTGTTAGTGCTCACTAGCACTGGCAGGAGCTGGTACCTCTTGGTTAGTCTATTTCTCAGTATGATTTTAGAAAGTTCCCATAGTTCCAGGCCTGTTGGTTCACTCCTAGGCCACTTGGTGTCTACTTATGAAATTTTTGGCTCAAATTTGCCAAAGTGGGTTCCATTATCTGCAAATTACAAAATCCGTGCAATCTCACATCCTAGTCTATAAAAAGGTTTGTAAGATCAGGCTGTGGTTTCTGTAAACACTGGGACTTGGTCCACACTTGTTTCTACAACACTCTGGAGGGGTACCAGGACCATGAGGGTTCTATTATGTTTGTATGTGTGTGTGTTGGGGGTCAGGACTATGAGGTGTTATGCCCAGATCTCAGGGACCCCCAAAAGACCACCATGGAGACCGAATCCTGTATGTAAAAGCAAAGAGCCTTTATTCAAGCAAGCTGGCGCTTGGACCCTCCATGTGTTCACACAGTGGTATGGTCTGAGAGTGCCAAGCCTGGGCAGGGTGGGGTTTTTATCATAGCAGAGGTTGGCATGAAGGGATTTCCAGGGTTTGGGACCCTGATTGGCTGATATTTGTCTGGGGGTATAGGTGTGTGCTAAGACTATTTGGAATGTTAGGTATTTCCCCTTAGATGCTGCCCCCCCCCCCTTGGGGTCAGCTTATGGCTTTTTCTGGGGATTGGATGGTACTTTCCAGTAAGCCTGTCATGGCAGCTGTGTCTGGGACCCTAAGCCTGTCATGGCAGCTGTGTGGTCAAGCTGTTTTGGGCCCCCCACTTGAGGGTTCTATTATGTTTGTATGTGTGTGTGTGTTGGGGGTCAGGACTATGAGGGTTCTAATGTGTGTGTGTGTGTTGGGGGGAAAATAGCCTCACACTGATAAACTAAAAAGTCATCCTCTGTGCAGGTGCCACCTTTGGTTACAAGCTTTATTAGAGCGAAGAAGAAGGAAGACCATCCTGACTTAAAAGAAGAACTGAGAAAGGAACTTCACAAGCTAGAGGAGGTACTCACTTCTCTTGGCTTTCACCATAATACATGATAATCTGTATCTACACTCCTTTCCTTCCCCTCCTCCCTTCAGAAGCTCACTCTCTAAATCACTTTCTGACAATTAGAAATAGCACCAAATAAGAAGAAATCACAACAGATTTCTGTAGGCTGTTGTGCTCCTGATATAAATCCAAACACCTAAAAGTACATCATTGCCTTGTTTTTATTTTTGTTTAGGTTTTTGAGACAGGTGTCATTGCATCCCAGGCTAGCCTCAAACCCACTCTGCAGCCCATACTGGCCTTAAAGTCATGATCCTCCTGCCTCAGTTGCCTGAGTGCTAGTGTTACAGGCATGCATGACCACACATGGCTTATGGGCTTGAGGTATTTAGTACATCAGCATTAAGATGACAATGAGAAAATATTACCAACATTTCCACAACATGTGTCTTGTTTCCGTTTGTCCATTCTTGTTTCCAGTCTATGTTCATGTATTTAAAATAATAGTTTAAGCTAGTTTTAGTCAGACAACAGATACCACTGTGTTGCTTTTCGCCGCTGCTGCTGTGATAAACGTTTCCCACTGTGAAGTCTGCCAGGAATGCAGACATGTAAGGAAGCCCAGATTTCTTTCCTTTTGGGGAGAGCTGTCCTTTGGGCCTTGAGATAAAGCTTTCTTCTTGGTCTTGAGACACTTGTTCACACTTAGCCACAGATTTTACTGAGGGAAAGCATAGGTGCTGTCTTCACTGGGGATGCATCCTAGCATTGCATCACTGAGCATGGAGTTTGATCTGGTTTTTTCTGAAGTTTGTTTTTTTTTTTTTTTTTTTTTTTCTCACTATATCCTGTTGCTAATTTGCTATTTTAAAGACTTTACTCTTTTTACTTCTAATTATGTGTGTGTGAGGGGACAGTGCAGGTGCAGGTGGGTGCAGCCATACCTGTTGGAGCTCCTGGATTGGGAGTTAGAGGCATTTGTGAGCCACTTGACATGGTTGCTGGGATCCAAACTCCAGTCCTGTAGAAAAGCAGAACATGCCCTGAACCTCTGAGCCATCTCTCTAGCCCTAATCTGCTAATTCTTACACTGTGGATACTGAATGTTTCTGGCATCTGTTACATCTATGGAAATGTTCACAGGACCCATTCCCTTTAACCTGATGCTTGTGGTCTGTAAGCACCCACAATTACTTAATCAGGCCAGGGTCACCTCATATAGCCTGGAGGAACTAAACCAGGCCTTGGAGGGTCCACAGCAAAACCTAAGCTGTGGCAATTTTTATTGAGCAGTCAGACTTTTTATACCTTTATCAGAAACAGAGTATGATGGCAGTTGCCAGGATCAATACAGATGTAGTTGCTAGGATACAATGATGTTTACAAGCTAGACAGGGTACACAAGATAAATGTCTTAAGAGCAAATCCTGTGAAGTATCCACACTTGCTTCCTTGACTACTAAGGGAACATACAGAAACACAAAGCGGCCTGAACACTTCACTGCCCAAGGGAATGCCTTGGTTTCTCAGGAACTGAAAGGCACACAGTGCCCCAGAAGCCACGGACTCTAACCTGAAAAACCTGACTCGTGCCTCTCAAGGCAGCTAGGCTAGGCCTACAGAGGGGATGGCATCTTGCTCAGTGGAATTTCATATGTATTATAGATTCAATATATACTCATGGGTTTAACCCACAATTCACTCTTCTGATATCTTTATTTGGGTCTGGCATCATAATATTCCAGTCTCCTAAAATGAGTTGGGTAGCTTCCCTTCTTTTTTTAACGCCTAAAACAGTTTAGCAGGGCATTTTAATGTGTACCTGCTGTACTGTACAGTTCAGTTTCTGTACTGGTGATTCATTGTGGGGTTTTATATTTGTTCTTAAATCAGTTTTTGCTAATCATGGTTTTCTGTGGGACAGAATGGAAGCTGGAAAGATGCAGTTCACATTCTTCAGGTTCTTATTTTAGTGGCGAGAAGACAAATAACCAGACATGAACAATCTATCCACACTGTAGAACATTACATGGTCCCTGAGGAAGACTATGGAGGTCATTTATAATGGACAAATTGGCTTGGTTCTGGTCTTTTAAAATTCTTTGACTGTGTCATATATGAAGATAATGAATTTTAGTCATATGCACCCTACCTTCCTCTATCAGGTATAAGTTTGTTTATCCAAATAATATTCTCAATTTCCTTCTTTGGTGAAACCCTACTATCAACTCACCTTCTTAAATTTCAGAAACATTCCATTTGAATTTAGTGTTATTCAAATAATTTTCACCTGTTTAGTACCTAATTGTATCCATTTCTAGGATATTTTAAGTATGTTTTTAACTAAAAATTTACATTCAGAGAAGCACTCAATACATAAAAGTACAACTTGACAACTTTTTAAAAAATAAACACATCATGGTACCAGCATCCGTATTAAGAACCACATACGAAGGTTGGGTTGTTTCATGCTTTATACAAATGCAGCTATATAATGTGCATGTTTTAATAGCTTCTTCCTCTCTGATTTGGTGTTTTAAGATTCATCTACGCTAAGTATAGTTCCTGTCTATTTGCTGTCCAGTGTTCTAAGGTTTGATAGTAGCAAAAATTCTTTACTGTACTCTGGACAAGTAGCATGCTCACAGTTGAGCTATTCCAAACAGTGCTGCAGTGTACATCAGTGTGGGGGTCTCTAATGCAAGAAATCCACGGAAGTCTGTTTAAGGAGTATTAGGGAAATTTATTCAGGTAAATTGAGGAAATAAACTCACGAATACAGAATGGAGTAGACAGGTGAAGTTGTCCTGTGATCTGACCGGGAGTGAATCCACCTTGCAGGCAGCAGGGAGAAGGGGCATGTGACCCTTCTCCCTTTCCTTTTAAGAGGTCATGTACAATGGCAAGAAGCACCGCCTCCTTGGGCCCTATAGCCCAAGGTCATGAGCAGAGCAAATACCACTATATTTCCCCTTTTTGTCTAAATAAGAAGGTTCTAAACTTAATGCAAACTATATACAATGATTATCAAGTATTGTCCAGGAAAAACAAAGGGTAATAACATAAATAAAAATGGAACTACATCAAACAAGAAAGACATGCTAAATGTCCAGAAATGTCCAGATCAAAGGTAAATGGCAAATTACCGAGATTACTCCAATAGCTGTCCTATCCTGAAGATTCTAATTCTAGTTCTTAGTATATTCTAGCTAAGATACAAGAAGATTGTAACTGTAACTATCTAGTCTTCAGCTCCAGCAAAGACCTGAGAAGGAACATAATAATAGCTGAGAAAACAGAAAATGCAAGCAAGCAATTTCCGAAATTCTTGTGAGTACAGACAGAGACAGCTGGCAGCCTGGACAGTCACCTAAAGTTTCTCAGCATCGTTGGGGCATCCAGTTTGGCTACAGGCCTAGAATATCTGACAGACAATTTTCAGGAGCAGGAATTTTGAAAGACCATCTTACCCTGTCTTGGAAAGGTTCAGTAGTCGATTTTCCTTGTGTCCTACTTGTCCAGAAGGGATAGTGTTTGTACTGTCAGCAGAGGCAAGGGCAGTTCTTTGCCCAGCAGGCCATTTTGTGCCAAGAAGAAGACAAACTTCTAAACGGAGTGTCTTAGAAGCCCAACATTCTCTTGGGATCAGATTGGTGCTGCCAGGAGCAATTGTGTCTCAGATCAACAGAATTCTAACTTATTAAAACATTTAAATGCCATATTCTCTAGGTCTATGAAGTGTTTGAAGATTACCTATCCATCTGACATATGTTTCTGTAAATCTGGAGAACCTAACTAACATAACTATAGAAATGACAAGCATGGTGACTACAGTTCTGTAGGTCTTCTCTACCTAAATAATTTAAGGACTAAGGCTTCACATTAACAAGGTAAACAGTCTGTAAGCAGATGTACCATATAAGGACAATGACCTCAAAATTGTGACAATACACAAAATACCTTAAGCAGAGAAATGTATAGTGCAATATGCAATATGACAACAATATCCTTAATATGTATCAATATATAAACTATCCTAAACAGAGGTAGAACATACATACAGTATGACAAATATAATTTTACATTTGTATCAATATGCAAAATATTTCAGACAGGAGTAGAAATATATGCACAACAGGTCTCTGACCACCAGGGCTGGCAGGGTCACTCACAATCTGCTTGAAGCAAGAAGGAAATCTGGGTCAGCACGACTCTGGAGCTGGTGCTGGTTCAAACTTCTAGGTCTGACACCACGAAGTTTATTTTAGGCATATTTAAGTACAGTACAATCCTCTGTGCACAAAGGCATAATTACATTGAAACTTCTCAAAGTGCATGTCCATAAGATGGGCTGTAGAGATAGGTTACATATATTATCTTACAGGCCTAGGGGAGGATCTGGTGTGCTCTTGGTCATACAGATAATGTAGAGGTCATCTAGGCTATCAGCCACCTCTGGTCCTGGTTGTGGGAGCTTGGAGGAGCCCATGGCCACACAGATAACACAAAGCTCACCTAGATTATTAGGCAGCTCCAGTTATGGTTGTAGGAACTTTCAGGAAGCCAGGTATGGCTTGGCCCTACAGATAGCACAGGGGTTACCTAGGCTATTAGTCACCTCCACTTCTAGCCTTCTGGGCAGAAAGGGTCATACATCTCTTCCTTTAAAAAGACAACCCTGCCTGTTCAGTATTCCTGGTTTCCCTAGTGCTATCTGTGAGTGCAAGGACCTCTGTGTCCCCAACACATCTGTATACTCCAGTGGTTCTCAACCAACGAGTTGTCACCCCTTTGGTGGTCCAAAAACCCTTTCACAGGGTTTGCCTAAGACCATCGGGAAACACAGATATTTACATTAAGATTCATAAGATTTATGAAGTAGCAGTGAAAATAATTTTATGGTTGGGGGTCACCACAACATGAGGAACTATATTAAAGGGTCACAGCATCAGGAAGGTTGAAAACACTGGTATACTATCTATTAGATTTCCAATTAGAATCACATAAAAACCCAAGTTGACTATATCAGCATAAAAGAGATTTAGACATGTTCTACCTAATTTGCTTCTGTTGTTTTTGATGATGATTTTCCTAGTTGCACAAATAAACTTGTTTTACCTTCTTTAACATTCAGGCTATAACACCTTATAACTCAGACTTCTTTGGTGGGGACACTGTCTCTATGGCTGATTATCTTATGTGGCCTTGGTTTCAACGACTGGAAGCACTGGAACTCAATGAGTAAGACATTTGAACATTTTGTGCATAATTTAAGATGAGAGTTGTAATATTATGTATGGATTTTTTTCTGAACTAAGATGAATATTTAATATCACCGGCATGAATGGAAACCAACAGAGAGGAAAGTCCCGGGTATGCAAGAACCTGTCTGGTTACCTATTCATACTCATCCTCAAGCCCTGGGGAGTGAGAGACATCTGTCTCTGACATGAGTAGAGCGTTTTAAAATTTACCCTCTACTGGTTAAAAATCCACAAGGGTGTAGATTTTTTTAAGAGTTGAACACTTCTTACTTTCCACCTACTTGTAAGAGTTCTACATTGCTTTCTAAACTTCTGTTTTGAGTTTGACAGTTGGCCACAATGGCTTACTTCTGCATCTTAGAAATTACAGCCATCTGAGGTTACTTCTACTCACATTTCATATAGAAAGTGGTTATTCACCACTTAGTTGTCTGTCAATCTCAGTCTGAAGTTCTACTAACTGACCAAGTCACTCACCCTTACCTTGGCTTCCTCTTCTGTGAAACAAAGACCTGAATGATAGCACTCAAATCTAAAGTTACTAGTCTACTGCTTGCATTTTAAGTGTTCTTAAATATACATTTACAAAGTTTAAGGAGATAAACTGCAGTGGTAATTTGGGACTATGGGATGCCCACCTAGTTCATCTAGTTCACATCTCTCATCTTGTCTTCCTACAGGTGTGTAGCCGACACTCCGAAACTTAAGCTCTGGATGGCAGCCATGCAGGAAGACCCCACAGTATCATCCCACTCAATTGATCCCAAGGTCTTTCGTGGTTTCTTAAGTCTCTACCTAAAGGACAGCCACGAGGCCTGTGACTATGGGCTCTGAAGGGCAAGAGTCCTCAGTGGATTATATTTTCCTTTATTGACATGAATAACAAGCTTTCATTTTACCAAGCTTTCATTTTACCCAGTATTCTTACTGGCTCACTTCTCACTGATTTGGCGTTATGGCCTAACTGGATTTCCACCAGGCCCCTCTACTGCTGTATAATCAGTTCTAATGGTCCTAACACTCTTCACTGAAAACCCCCAAACCATCATTCCTAGTTTGATCCAGACTTCTTATCTACATCTCCTGATTTCAAGAAAATGTCAAGTTTTTGATTTCTTATTTCTAAATTAAAAACTGCAAATTCCCCATTCTTCATTAACTCTCTTATTCTTGTTGTGACCATAAAAGACGGAATCCAAACAACCACAAATCGATGTCACTGGATAACCTCCTACCTGGGTTCCCAGTTTCTAATTAAAAAAAAAAAGGAAAGAAAAGATTGTCTGTGTGCGGGTGCCTGTGGGGGGTGGGGGTGGGGGGCAGAAGAGAGTTGAAGAGCCCCTGGAAAGGTGTTACTGGCATAGGCCATAGGTGATGGGAACTGAATCTTCCTCTGGAAGGGCAGCAAACACTCTTAACCACCACCAAATCATCTCTCTAGCTCCTACTTCTAACCCCTTCCAAATCCCGTATTAGACAGATACAGGTGTCTCATACGCTATAGTGTTAAGATCACATCAGCCAGTTCAGTACATAAGACTGGATAAGTAAAGGGTGATATATCCCTATTGAGAAAGGTTAATCTTACTACCGTTACCACCAGTCACCTCCATAAGAGAAGGTAGTCTGAGAGCCTCACTTCATTTTAGGGATGGTGTGGCTGGTTCTGAGGTTAAGTGAGGCTCTAAGGTGTTGGCAGAAGGATCTGGAAAACATATCCCGGAGGACCTTAGCAATGAGACCCACCCCGATCGGCTGGTTTTCTGACGTGTCTTCAGGCTTGCCAGCGAGAATGCCCGGGTGATTCGTTCTTAAGAGCGCATAACAATCACCCAAAGCTCAGCGCCGCATTTGCAATTTAGCCTCACAGTGATGTGGGGCCGCACCCTGGGGAGCCGGTTGACTTCACAAATGGGACAACTAGCGTCCTCGCTCCGGGAGGAGCCACCTGTGCCACAGGCACTGGCCAGGCCTCGACGGCTCCTCGAGGATCTCCAGTAGGATGTGAGCCCCGATGCTGAGGCGAACCTTCCGCTACCCGACTTCCTCTCTCGGTAGCCACAGATAGCGGGCCGAGCCGCCATTTCTCCAGCCAGCTGCTGTAACGCGGTCGCCTATTGGTTCGCTCCTCCAAACGCGTCGGGTATTGGCTGGAGCGGCGGCCAATTGCGGAGCAGAGCCGTACGAGAAGGGGCGGGTCCGCCTTCCTGTCTGCCGCCCGGCTCCCCAACTCCGGGTTGGAGCGGTAACCATTGGGAGGTGCTTCGGGGCGTCTCTTCCGCCACCGCCACTGGGCGGTTCAGTCTCGCCTGCATTGTATTGGAGGGGAAGAGGATTTTGAGGTCAATTCTGAGCTTTGGGGACTTCTCAAATTTGGGCTCTCAGAAAAGGATTAAGTTTTTTCACTTTCACTTTAAAAGAACGCCCAAGTATGTAACCATAGCTAATGCTTCATTTTCTTAAATTGCCACAAAAAAGTGTAAGGGACCTTAGAACATAGCATTAGGGTAAAGAAATCATTTAAAAAAAAATAAAGCCGGGTGATGGTGGCTCAAGCCTTTAATCCCAGCACTCAGGAGGCAGAGAGAGTGGATCTCTCTAAATTCGAGGCCAGCTTGGTCTACAGAGCAAGTTCCAGGACAGCTAGGGCTACACAGAGAAACCCTGTCTCAAAAAAACCAAAACCAAAACCAAAAGAAAAAGAAAAAAGAAGGGGTCTTTAAGCCAGATACCTGTAATCAAAATTAAATTGCTTTTATTTTCTGGCTTGGATGAAGACTGGCAAGTACCATTCCCCAGTCAAGAGTTCCTGCCTTCAGCTTGGCATTAATTGATTTATGTTTTCTGATGAGGACACAAGCAGGCAGGGGAATTTCATTTCAGGGACTGCCTGTTTTTTGAAGGCTATGAAAGTCTTCCCTGCTACATTCAAATAATAGTAAACATAATAACAGCTAATGTTAAAAAACTTGCCAGATGAAAGACACATGGTGAGTATTAATTGTTTACCATACTGATCCAAATAAAACTTCTAAACCGCCTGGTACTCTTACCTCCACATTACATAGTAGAATGACTGGGCATTCTATTGGTATAGGAGGTTTTGTTATTTGCCCAAGGCAGTGCAGCTATTAAATGCTGGTGAGATTCCAATGTAGCCTGTGCTTGTAAAGTCAGTTAAGGATGCTCTTGAGATAAGAGTTTACATGTCTATAAAATTCTTACTCAACAGCTCTTGCATTCAGTTATTAAGCCAAGACAGAATAATATGAGCTGTTATCAGTAGATTGCACATTCTCCAATTTGACTACTTTAGAATGGAAAAGAAAAATTGTATATGTATTGAATATGTTCAGACTTTTCATGTCAGTATTCCCTAAGCAATAGAATGTAACCAAAGTTTCCCTGTGTTGGTCATTGTAAATAATCTAGAAGTGGTTTGATGTATGGGGGGGGATGTGTTAGATTATTTGCAAACATGACATCATTTTATATAAAGTATATGGAATTTGGTGTTCACAGAGGGTCCTGGAAGTAATTCTGGGTGGATACTGGGGAATGGCTTGATTCAGATCCACCTTTTTTGGCCACATCACTATCATGGTTTGGGTTTAGCAGAAAATGTTGATATTTTTGCTTGAGTTTACAAACTTTGATGTCAAAATCTTGAAATTTTGTTTTGATCATTTAAATATTATCAAGATGCATAAATGTGTTACATATTATAAAGTTAAGTAGGATCAGGGAAACAGAAGTGAGTACTTTAGAAAGTCTCCTTTGACTCAGTTTGTCTTAAGTGGAAGGGAAAGGACTTCCTGTGGTAACTTTAGTAACCTTGTCTATATGTCCCAAAGTCAACTTCATCAGAAGACCAGATTCCCTCTGATCCCCACTCCCTGAAAACCTGGACTAACAGCAGATGTGAGAATAGAGTTCTTTCCCTCATCTGATCCTAGAATTCAGTGAGCAATAATGGAACACCCAGTAATGTAATCCTTCATGTCATGTAGGCTTTGAAATAGAGGAACATATAGAGTAATAGAGTTTCTGAAATAGAGGAATATAGTTTCTGCTGGTATTAGAGACTGAAGTGACTAGTGACTTTTTTTTTCTCAAGCCAGACATATAGTGCACACCTTTAATTCTAGCACTGTGGAGGAAGAGGCAGGTAGATCTCTAAGTTTGAGGCCAGCCTGGTGTACAAGTTGAAAAAAAAAACTTGTACATGTCTTGGAAAAAAAAACACAGCAAAACAAAACAAACATACAGACACACACACACACACACACACACACACACACACACACACACAAACCATGGATATGATTATATTTCAGATGCCTGGAAACTTTTGGAATACGTTTCTATGACCTTATTACAATTTTTTTGTGCTTGAGTTGGTCAATATAATAGAGATGCAAACATGAAATAGCATAGACGGAACATTTGCAGAAAACCATTTAGGAGTTACCTAAATGAATGAATCTCTAAGAGGAAGTGGAGAACAAGCTTAAAGGTCATGATTAAAATCCTTCTGGGAAAACTGTTGTGATCTTTGGTGAGATTAAAAATCACATTACTGAAACGTAGCCTGCACCATTCAACACATTCAGCCAGCATTAAACTGCTAACCGGTGAAATGAGGGCTGTGAGTTGGAGTCTCACTCGGACACGCCCGACAAGGCTCAATTGCAATGTGTGTCTTCTTGATGAGAAGGCACCGTGCTACTAAAATGCATTTTTATTCATTAGTATTTCTCTTTTAATTTTGGGGTACACTGAGCTAAAACTCCACTGACGAGGTCTGCATGATTTCATTCCATACTCAGAACCATCATGGACATACCGTTAAGGTTGTCATCTTAAACAAGGAAAAAGTGGAGGTCTAAGAAAGAGGCTCAGGATTTTGCCCAAGGGTCAAAAGGCAGGTTGCACAGCCTGTGTGGCTCCAGTGCCCATTTGGAGACCCTGACCTTACGGTACTGCCCACAGATGAAGAATGCTTCCCGCCTCTGTCTAAAGTGCACCTAATAGACTTGACCTTCCATGTACAGGCATACTTTTTTTTT